>JAOBAT010132852.1:0-35075 GCA_026413305.1 Hydrozoanthus tunicans | reverse complement strand
AAACTTTTGGAAAAGGGAGAGGGGGGGGGGGTGGTTAACACCACCAGGCGATTGGTTGGCCACACATTCTGTTAACTTAACTTTCAAGAGTCAAGCCCTAAGAAGGGCCAAAGTTTTAATTTGACCTCTTCCCTAAACAATATATACATAAATCTCCAACTTGTTACTTCGGCATCTTTTGTTGGAACAAACATCCTTTGTGAAAATATGCTCCCTTTTCGGTAAACTTGTCTAGACACTTTAACCGACTTTGTTCGAATTCACTCAGCCGTAAAAATGTTTTTTTGCTGGTTTATCTCCCAGCTATGCTTACCATGATTCAGTACCCGCGCATAAAACAGGTGAATCATCTGATCATTAGATCTTCCCTAATTTTTAAAACTAAGTAGGAAATCTGTTGCTCAAAGTAGAACTAAGTTGTTGCTAAAATGTTATACGACTTAACGTAGAGTCCTTGAGTTTCAGAATATAGAACCACAGCCCTCTGAGGGGTTGTTCGAGAACAATAAAATCTGTTTACACAACATAGAAATTCTGGTAACCTGGTGTTTTGCTTACACATTCTTTACGAGGTGTTATGGGCCTTGACTTGGGCTGTTCATGGGTAGTGCATGGGCGGCGGAACCAAGGGGGCTGGAGAGCATTTGCCTTCCCCCAATACTGGTTTATGGGGGGGGGGGGCAAACAACATCAATTTTCGAACAGAAGTTCTAGATTTTACTACGAGCTACTACAATTTCCACTGTGCTTCCCCCCCCAACAATTTTTTTGCTTCCTAAGCAGTGATCGTGAGGAAGTTTAGGTGGTTCAGTCGTACCTGTAATCTCTTGTGATGGCACTAGTTTATTGCCTAGCTCCTCACAGGTGTTGTAAGCTGGAAATAACAGTTCCTTGGAACTGAGTAGGAGTTTACAAATTCTGCAATAGACCCTGCCGTCTCCTGTTCCTACTCGGTTTGTGCTTTCTTCTGCTTCACTGCTTGACCTTTGGCCCACTTCTTCTGTTTGTATTACCTCGGGCTACCCATATACTATACCAACTTAAGCTGTGGGTGGACGTTCCGTCGCACACTGATTGTAATTAAGTCTGACTTTACCAATTCCTCCTATATTAAGCTTCAGGATCTTTTATCTCTAGCTGTCTCAGGTGTTGTGGATTGTGTAATTTTAGGCCGTGAACAAGGCGGGATCTGAAAAACGTTACCAGTGAAACAACCTTTGAAATGACTTCGTGTTCGCGTTTGGAAGAAAAACAAACAATTTGCTAATATTCATTTGGACGTTTTGGAGGGTACACCACGAGAACATGCCGTCCGGGTTAACGCTGCTATCCGTGAAAACAAAACTGTGCCCTTGATTTGAATTGGGACTGTATCACGGCTGCTTGATGGTTGAATCAGAATTACCAAGTACCGTGCATGTATTGAAATCACGTCGATGCTCGCTGGCGAAGTTGTGCAGAACTTGACCTTTTATTGTATTTTTTTAAAAGTTTTTCGGGTCATTCGAGTTCAGTTCTGAGGGACTTAAAAATTCCTCGTTCGATTCTTTTCTTTCTCTTCTTATAAAAAGTAGAAAGAAGTCGGATGAGTACATAAGCACAACAAGTTAAAGATTTAGTATTGTTTTCGATTTTTGCACGAAAATGGTTAGCTGTTTTTCGACTAATAAATGCTACTCTTCAAACATTCCTTGCTTTTGATGTGTCTAAATATTGTAAGAAAATGGTTTTTGGGAAAGTTGTAACTGATAATTATTATTGGGAAAGTTTTTATTACCTTCAACAAAGAAACCAACCAATTTCTCGAATACTTTGTGTCTCTTGTCCGGACTTATTGCAAAATTTTGCTGAGCCCTGACCTGTCGACTACAGCAAAATCGCGTCTTTTTCGGTTTTGGTTCCCCAGTTTAATACCTAAAGAGCTTAATTTTTATTTGTGGCAGATTTAAACTAAAGTTTTGTAAATTGTCACTGACTGAGATGTTTTCTACATTAAAAATGGTTGTTTTCAATCAATAAACATGGCAGCGCGTTGATTACAATCGGTATACACAGCACCTTCTCCTTAGTTATACTGGAAGACCTTGAGTGAAATTCCGGCACCGGGAATCGAACCCAGGCCCCCCGCACGACAGACTGGCGCCTTACCAACTTGGCTAGCCAGGCGTTGGCCAATGACTCTTTGTAAAAAAAGTGTCTGGAAAAGGGTGAAGAGAAACTATTTTAAGTATCACCAGACCCAACGTAAACAAACATAGCCTGCAAATTGCATGTTTGGTAACCAGAAAACCTTGATTCATTGTAACTATATACATTTATTTTTATTCAAACAAGTCATTTCTTTTCGCTGAAAATCACAGTACTAGTAAGTTTGAAATCTCCGCAAGTACTTACATTACTTTCCTCTACATCAGTTACTTCAACCTTCAACAAGTCGAAGTGACGAGTTGTTAAATTTTGGTTGATTTTTTACTAAAGGCGGAAGTACATCCCAAATTTTTTTTGGATATAGTAAGAAAGTTGAAAAAAAAAATTTGATTGAGAGGAATATTGAAGAATATCAGCAAACCGTCGCTCCTGGTGAGGGACAAGTACAGTTTTGGTTTGAGGACGGTTTGGCGAATTTACATCAAATATTCGACTTCCCAAAAAATCACCAAATTCGAAATTCTCTTTAAAACTACAAATCTTCAAAAAATAAAATACAGCTCAAAAGAATGAAAAAAAAATCTGAAAATATTCAAGGTGATTCTCCTTCGTGCAATCTGTGTTATAAGCGATACGATTTTGTAGATTCGAAATAGTCATGGACGGAGAAATCGTAAGAAACAAGAAAAAAAGTTGCCACAAAGCGCGTTTTGGGTGTACTCGGGCCTTATTAGCTGACTTGAACTGCAACTCAAGCCCGTATTTGTAGCTGTTTTGTATAATGAGTTGTTCAAAGCAGTACACGCTTTTTTTTATAAGAACAACTTTATAAGAACAACGAGACTCAGATTTGCCAAAATTTAAGAACAAATTAAGAACGAGCTGAGGCTCGGGCTCGATAGTTTATTTTTTTGAAAACTTTACTTAACTTCAATCTTTAACTGAACATTAAAGAATAAACAAGAAATGCTTCGCAGTTTATAATCACTGGAAATCGTCTCGGGAAAGATGTCGGCCAATCCATGATAAATTCGCAGGAAAAAAATTGACCAAATTCGTTTTCCAATACAGTCATAAACAATGCAACACTTTTGGTTTAGTTTTTCTTCGATTTAAACATACATCGAAATAAGAACATTTTAAGAACAATTTGAGGCTTAAATCGCCGAAAATTTTTGAACATTGAGCCTCGGCTTTAACTGGTTCTTATAAAAAAAAGCGCGTAGTGCAAGGAATGGTTGTCTTCTCAAACCTTTTTTAGAAAATCATTCTGCTTTGGTTCAACATCGTTCATTTTTAGGCTTATAAAGTAAATTAAAGCTAATAATTGCCAAAAATAGCTATTAAAGGATCATCGTGTCCCGCCTATCTGCCTATCTGTCGAGTAACCATTGTAAAAGAAGTGAAACACAGAGGAAAATGACTAGAAATTACTGTAAAAACACCTGTGAAATAGGTAAGAAATTTGTCAAAAGATTAAAGTATATATGTACATGTAAACGTATTAGTCACTTGAGTGAATTTACTTTCGAAATGAGAGCCCAGATAGAAGACACGTTATTTTTTGTCTCTTCTTACAGAAATAAGGATTTCTCGTGCTCTTGGCTTTTAACAAAAATCAACTCTTAAGATCCTTTTAATGTATATATGGTATTCTTGCTCCTCACTCGGGCCTTTGATTCAGTATCTAATGGTCTTTTACAATTCGAAACTCTAACACAGCATTTCAGAGTTTCTTAGGAGTTGTACTCCTCTTCTAAGTCACTGACACTTTCTGTATCACCGTGAATTCTGATATGACCTTTAAGGCCTGAGAAGCAGGCAAAAGACTTGCTACATCGTTTACAGTTATACGGCTTGTCGCCTGAATGTGTACGTGTGTGACTTCTCAAAGTAACAGCTTGCGTAAAACTCTTGTTGCAATGCTGACACCGAAATGGTTTTTCGCCAGTGTGAATTCTGGTATGAGTTCTAAGGTTCGAGTATTGTGTGAAAGCCTTGTTGCAATATTGGCAGCGAAATGGGCGATCGCCTGTATGTGTTCGGATATGATCACGAAGATGAGAAGACTTGCCGAAGGATTTTTCGCAATGCATACACTGAAATCGTTTCATTTTCGCTCTTCGTTGCTCATCAGAAGTAATTGGCACAGACTGTGTTGTCAAAGGCAAATTAAAAGTAAATCCGCTCGTAGTTGAAGGACTTGTTTTCAGCGAAGGAGAATATTGCTCTCGTTTGAGCCGTCCAATAATTTCTTCCTTTGGAGGACTGGGGTGAGACACGAGGAGGCTGTCGGGATACATCGCAGTCAGGCAATATTGGCAAGTACATACTCTTCCACCTGCAATACGAAACCATAATTCAATTAACTCGCGGTTGGGTGACTTAAACAAACTTTGAAACCGGCATGTAAATGACTGAAAACCACATTTGTTTTCAAAAGCAAACTAAATATATTTTAATTACTTTTATGTTGTTCACTTCCTTTGACAATAAAAGGTTTTCACAGACCGAAAGTAATCAAAATTACAGTTGGCGATAAATTTCCGGGCGCCTGTTGCGTCTTTTCACCTCCGCGATCATGCAGTTTCATTAAAAATCGAGGCGATTAAACAGTTGTTAACTCCCTATAGAAGAATAAACAAGGACGACTTAAATTTTAACATTTTTTTGCTGCAACTGTTACGTCTGTATAACATAATCACTGATAAAACAAACTCGTAAAGAAAAAAAATCCTTATTTTCGTTTGAAAAATTATTCCCACATCGAAACCAAACGATAGAATACTTAGTGTTTAGACATTGCTTCAAGAGTTCGTTGTTTATTTTCCTCTTAGTAAGCTATGGTTTAACCTTATCCCTTTTGGGTCTCGCAAAAGTATAATCATAATCGTACTTTTGTGTTATTTGCAAATAGAAATGTCAAAATACGCACCATGGCTGTTTTTGTTAATCTTGATGCCGATCGCGATAGCGCGCTGTTTGCGAAACAAGTTACATGTATCAATCAAGACTTGGCCTTCCGGAAAATACTCCAATGCTAATCTAACCCGACTCCTATTAAAATTTAATTCTATTTCCTGTTCGCTGACAGTAAAGTCTCAACGTAACTATACCTGTGAAAGAATAGTATTTAAATGCTTCGTGATAAGTTGATATTTGTGTTTCTTCAATTACAATAACAGTTTTCCGCTCTACATCAATTTTAGAGTCACTAAATTTTGGAGTTTTATACTTTTATATTCCATTTTCAGGAAACTATTAAGGCTAAAAGTATTTTTTCTTTTGCCATTTTAATTGCCTTCGTTGGACTTTCTTTTGCAGTTCCGCACGTTTTTTAAACTAATTGCTACTAGTGTTTAATATCAATTTCGCTCAAAATCATTGTATCGAATTTTCTTTATTAGACACTAGAAAATGAATTCTGTTTCATTAGATTAGAAGGTGCGACCAAAGTTATGAAGATGAAAATTACACGGCACCCGATCTTTTTGTCTAAATTTTATTAATGGTTACCTCTTGCCTTGCTTACCAATTTTATTGTTAGGAATAAATGAAATGGAACGAAGCACTTTAACGTAGAAAACTGTATGCTGTTAAGTATAAGTTCAGAAGTTCTTCATATTTCGTGCTTTATAATTTTGAAGAGAAACACTTGTTTATATCATAATTTCAGCGACACAGATTTCAAGCCATAGAACGTTTTTGGTGATAGAAATGCAGAATAATGCCGCGTCGCTTTGTTGCATCTTTCTCCGTCTAATTTAATTTTCTCTAATTGCCCTGAACTTCTCTTTTCATATGTCTTGTTAAAAGCATTTGGTGCCTGCTCATTGTTCGTATTTAAGAGTTCTTTTCAATCTTTTTCCGGCCTCTTTAAAGCAATTTTTGAGATTGTGCCAGCGAAAAGAGGACTGAACAATACAATGGATCGAAACACATTGCCGCTTTCATTTGGAGCAAGAAGATAGTTTCATGTGCAGCTGATTTTGCTTTGCGTTAGCCCTTTGGTTTTCACCTCTCAAAATCGCTGAAAGACTGATTGATCATTCTTCTTACAAAAATACTAACTATAGGTAACACCCGTTCATATTATAGAAACCTCTCTTTTAAGTTTTCATTTATCTTTTAAATATAATAAGCATATTTCCACAGTAAGTTCTGTTAATGTGTTAGACGAAAACAGAAAAAGTTAACTATAACTTCGACGACCGCTTTGGCGATTCTTGTTTGGTCTTATAAACTAGCATTCCAAGTCTGATAGAAAAATTCGATGAGATTGAGTGTCGAAAAAATGTTTTATTTTCTAAGTTCTCCGATGTTGAAGAAATTTTTTGACAAGCGTGTAGATAAAAGCAAAAACTCACCTGTGTAAAAAACGGGCATTTGAGGACACGGAACACTAAGATGGCGCTGCTCATAGCGAGCAATCTCTTCTGCTCTAAGTTGTTCTGAGGCCTGGCGATATTTAAGCCATTCGCTGTCCATAAATGGCGAGCTTTCAAGCCCTCTTCCAACAGGACAAATTTCGTTCCCGCGCACCTAGAAGGTACAAGGGAGATAAGCTTTTCGTACTGATATAGCACTCTTGTATCTAACACATATTCCCTGCTTTAACAAATCTAACCAGAAACGTTCGAGCAAAATTTTGTATGAGTAAGCAACTTGACTTTTGTGGGACCACTTCTTGTAAAATTTTAGCAGATTCGCTATGGATATTTGGATCAAGTTGCGCAAAACTGGGAAGCTGGTTTGATTTCTGTCAAATCCAAATATGTATACGTGTATGTTTCCTAAAATGAATAGACAACCCGATTCATAACGTGTTGTAATTAATGTCTGGATAAATTAAAACTAGATACTAAATGATCTAAGAGTCACACAGGGAAAGATGCATGTGGAGGTCAAAGCTATGGCGAGACCTCTAAAATCACCGAAAAGATAAAGCTCACTGAACCCGTGAACTCAAACTTTGTTTTCTATGCAGTTTAGACAACACATAAAATTGTCAAGCTACGCTTATGTGTGAAGCGGATCGGATAGAAAATGTTCAAGAGTAAACGTTAAGGTGGAGTCACTGAAGCACTGGAATCGGTGGTTACAAGTTGTCTGTGAAGTGTGGAGAGTCATGAAAAAGAGGCAAAAACGGGCTTGAGACTGAAACACTATACTGAACGAATCACGGGGGAGAGTGATATACGAGTCTTTAATTACAATGTTTAATATCGAAAATATGCATGTGTCCAAAAGGTTCCACATGTATCATCAAGTATCTTTCGCTCTCTCTTTCTCTCTTTCTCCCAACTAGCTTGTGTCCAACGGGAGGAAGCATTTCCACGGGTAGCGGGTGAGAAGTGGTGATGAAAATGGGTGCAAGAGTCTAACGATTTAGTTGTACGAAGCTAAATGGCCGCTTGCACACAGGTTTAATTCCAAAAGAAGTTAGTGAATATATCGGACATGCTGCATGTAAAACCAACATGTACTCGATAAAACTTAGCAGGAAATAACGAGAAAATGTATTTCGAAAGAATCTTGTCTTTAATGGTTAATAGCTTTTACGTGGAAATGTTAGGAAGTCAGTCTACAAAAAGCGCTTTCGTTCGAAAGCTGAAACCCGGCGTAAATTATTACATATCTTTGGCTTCACATTTTTAAGAGCTTTACAAATTTGAAGTCAAAAACACGATTCGTCCGTTTATTTATACTTTTCTTTTGTTTTTTTTTTCAATTTTAAAAAATCTCTTAGATAACTTTAGAACAACATAACGTTCCTTAGAATTGATTGTACGCACGGTGGGGGGCCTCGGGAAACATTCTTTGCCTTCATTTCCATGGGAGACGCTAAATATTTTGATTCCCAGGAACAGGTCGCTTTATTGTCTTATTTATTTTCCAAACGATGAACAGATTTTTGCTTCAGGGTATAAGTTAAGAACAACGGCAACTAACCATGCGACCGGACAGTTTTAACATAATTTTTTCAAAGACCAGAAAATCTCGCTTCAAAATCAACTTTGCGTAGACTTGATTTTCCTGTTTTATCAAAACACACAAATACATATTTTTAAATGTGTGAACTAATGCAGATGTTGAAGTTTTTTTATTGTTCGAATACACAACCCTGTGCAAATTTAATGATATTTTCTGGCTCATAATTTCATTACAAATCAATTGAAGTCTTCATACTCAAACTGGCGTAAACTATAGCAACAACAGCTCTAAATGATTAACGAATACCATACAGAACTGAGTTTAGCGGCGAAAACAAAACCTTTTCTAAAACTCCGAAAAGACTCAGTTTAGATCTACTGAACAGCTACCTTATTTGCTGCACCATTAAGATCAGAAAACGATTTGGGGAATTAGAAATTACGATAAAGTTTCAACAATACACAAGTGAGATTAAAATATCGAAAAATCCTTAGCCGTTTCTCTACAAAATAGAGTTAAATCTTAACTTGCACTTTTCCATTTTTCTTCCATTATATTTTGCGCAGCAACATCTGGTTAAAAACTCCATTTTATAACAAATCTCAAACTGAAACTTTGGTTTGTTGAAATTTGCTTTTAGGAGTTTTGTCCTTTTAGAGTAACTGTATTTGTTTTATCAAAATGGATTGTAACCAAAACACTAACGACGAAAGCGAAACGACGGCCGAAAGCGTTAACTTCCTTCCAAAAGCATTTTAAAACTTCCTTCAAAAAGCATCTACGCATATAATATTTCACTTAGAGTAGAACACTTTCATGTCCAAAAATGACATAAAACGTAAGGAAAAACGAACGACAAATTAAGTGATTACTTCTGTTGCAAGGTGAAACGCCAAAGGGATTGAGGGGAACTAAATTTGAATCTAATTTAACAAACAATTTTAGCTTTAGTTCACCGGAGGTGATTGATAAAGCTAATTTTTACCACGCATGGCGTCTTCTCTTTTTGAGAACGAGAATCGAACTTGTTATTCTTTAAAAAGGTTGCATGTAATATTCGGATAAATTTATAGTTCTGAGCTTGAATAATGCAAGTTTTACAAATGTGAAACTTTTAGGATTGTTGAATACAACTTGTCTACACCCATTGACTGTAGCTTTTTAGTTAAAGAGGTGAATTTCTTTCTCCAAAAGTTAAAAATCAAAAATGACATATCAAGAAACAAAAAGTATAATCTAAATCAAAACAATTACTGTTCCTCTTTCCTAAATTTATTAATGACTTCTTTTAAGCTACTTACTTCTGCAAGGACACAAGGAAAGGCATGCAACTATAAGAACTCTAAACTTCATGTTAGATTTCGCTTCATGTACAAGTTTTGTCTGAGCCTAGCCAAAATGAGCTTAGCTTTAAATGAAGAGTGATTTACGTTGTTTTACTGTAGAGGCATATAGTTGCAGTATAGCATTACTATGTTTTTCTGAGTTGCAAAGAAACGCCGAGAAAAATGAAAGAAAAGTAGAGTTAAGAGCTTACCTCGCGCAGAGAGCATCTTTCCCCACAACTCGATGGAAGTTCAATAACTTGATATAGTTCTCCTCCGACTGGCGCCACGACTGATCCATTTGGAAGCCTTAAGGTTGTTGAGCTCCGAAGAACATTGTACACTTCATGGCAACTAAGGACTTTGCATCCCGGTGGTAGATTGTGGAGGTGTGTGGAGCCAGCTACACGACTGAACGGCTGTGACATTTTGGTTGTATTTCGTCTTTTTGTCTTTCCTGGAACGCCAACAGAGATTGTTGCATGAGTTTATAGAAAGAGCAAAACGAATAAAAAATACATAACATCTCAAGAAAGGCTAAGTTTATCTACCTTCAAGTTTGGTTCTGGCTCGAGTTTATAAGTTGCTTGTTGAATCTGAATACTTTAAACAGATCATTTGTTGCTAAAGCTCAAAATCATTTTCCTGGTTTTGGAAGTCGAAGTTCACTTGGAACAGTTACAAATAAATTAACTTCAAAAAGTATAAAAGAAGATCTGCTAATTTCATGAGCGTTGCTATCTGTAAAGAGGGTATTTAGGCAAATCTTAGAATTTCGAAACATCATAGAATTTCTTTTGGCAGAATCATAATTGGGACGCTAATTTATCTCTTGTGAGGTATCGTGAATGTTTAGATTGTACGCCTAGTACAGTCATTTTTTTCTATCAAAAACGTTTTTAAAAAGTTTACAACTTCTGGTCACCTTCGATAAACTGAAAAAGGTTCAAATAAAAAGTAAATAAAACTGTGAAAGAAAAAAAAAAAACAAATTCAAGAAATACGAAGACAAACTACAATGAAACCAGAAACTGCTACGTGTTTTTAGAAATTGCTAAAATAAACATAGCAGTAAAAGTAAAAATATAGGACATACTTTTGTGAGCTTTTTGAAGGGGCGTTAGAAAAGTAACTTGCTTAAACTTCTTGTTTTTTAGTAAAGGTTGAATCTGTAGAGAGATCAACTCCTTTTTTTACATGGCTATAAAAAGTCCACCGTTTTAAATTGGGCTACCCACACTCACAGGCAAAGATATCGGAATATATTCGCGCGACTTAACATTTTAAATATGTAAAAATGGGAAAAAAGTTTCAAAGTCGGTTAGAAATGAGCTGCAATTAATTTAAAAATGAGTTTCTGATATAATTTTGTACAACATACCGCAGTTACTTTGGTCCAGTATCCGGATACGCAGGGATGGTGCGTCGAAGTAACGTTTGGTCGTTTTCGGTTGGTAGTTAAGACTTAAGATCTCTTTAAGGTCATTACACACCGAACGGGTTGGAAAAATGGAATGAAATTTGTCACAGCTGTAGATCTATTATCCACTCTGGACTTTCCTCACAAGCAGAAAAAAAAGAATTTTAAATAAATTAGTCAATTGTTCGGTAGTTTGATAAATTATTCATTACCTGCGAGCTAGCAAGATAATTCGCTAATCCTTTGCGAAACCCCGTGAAAATGACATTGAATTACATTTAAAATATGCTGATTTCATTATCTCCCGCCAACCTGTTTGTGTATCTCTTTTTTTACAGTTTTGACTTCCGCTTGGGTTGATATTCTGTCGGAAAAAGCACCCCATGAGAAGTTTAGTTTTCACACAGGTGGGTCTCGGCTGGTCCTTGACAAAAGTTGTAAAAAGTGAACGAATATTATTTGATTTAGGTTGATGATTTATTTGTGCAGTCATAATGGAAAACGTTTACTTTGCCTCTCC
Organism: Hydrozoanthus tunicans; assembly: GCA_026413305.1. Lineage (NCBI taxonomy): Eukaryota > Metazoa > Cnidaria > Anthozoa > Zoantharia > Hydrozoanthidae > Hydrozoanthus > Hydrozoanthus tunicans. The sequence goes on along the minus strand of JAOBAT010132852.1, from coordinate 23,728 downwards.
ACTTATAATATCGGAACCTCTTGTCCAAAACTACATGGACAAGAAGAATAGGTTTTCAAGAGGCGGTCAACTTGCGAATAATTTGCCGCTCATGCGCAGAATTTGTGTTTTGTTCTTTTCTTGATTTTGCCACCTTTAGCTTATCCAAAAAGATGACCTTCAAATCTCATGCAACATTGTACATTCACTGGAACGATTTCCCCCTGGCGATAATCATGATTCACTCATTTCCTTCAAAAAAGAAAAAATATTAACTCCACTTAAACCGTCTGTTATGATTGAAATAAATTGGATAAAACTTGAACTAGAACTCAACTGGCTTCCTCGTCTTTGTAACGGACACTTTTAAGGGTTAAAATAGAAATAAATTAAATGTTTTGAAATCTATTTGTAAATTATTTATGACCAAACCCTGCAGACGAGTAACTATTACCAATTTTTGTTAAACAAACTCCTGAAAGGCTTCAGCGACATAGTTAATCTATTATCCATTGCCGCCTGTGAAATAAATTGCTCACGCCTGCAAAGGTTATTCTACTTTGTTAAGGGAATTGTCCCATCAACTTGACAACGCAATTAGCAGCTAAATTTGGAGAAATACTGCGCGGCGTTTGACGGTAGGCTAGTGAGAAAGCACCGTTTTATTGCTTTACGACTTACAAGCGCAATAAAACTTGACTAAACCCGAAAAGTGAACCCATATTGAGACTTATTAAATCATATTTTATACCTAACCAGGAGAGCTGCCGCTTCATGGAAGTTTAAATTGCTATTGTATGTGAAATAACTACAAATTTGGAGTTGAAAAGAAAATGCTTGCCGAGAGTTTTCAATAAAATCACAACGGGTGACGGGGAACAGCGGCGGGAGTGTTTTCACACGAAACACGGTGATGTCGGCTTGAAGTCCCAACGTTCGTTTGTTTTATTTCGTCAAACATAGATTCGGTTTGATTCCAGATTTTTTCATTGAAGTTTAATCCAGAAAGCGAAAAGAAATAAACGCGCTCTGGTGCCTGGGAATTCGACAGGTGCGTCGCATATGCTTGAGACGATAATAAAATACTGTCTAATCGCTATTTTTCTGTGTTCAACCAGTATGAAAGATAATTTGATCATGAACAAATAATATTATAGTTTTGATCGTGTTATTCCTCACAGTAATAAAATTTTATTTTGCTCTCTCTTTACTTATGTTAATTTTCATTACAAGTTCAAGCGAAATACAATCAAAAGTTTATGAGGCGCTTTCTTCTATAATTTCATTTCAATACATAGAAAAGATAAAATCATTTCAATTCTTTTGGCACCTCAGTGACTCTCAGCTGAAACTTTGTCACTAGCTTTGAGAAAGCGTTTAATGAAGCTTTGAAGTAGGAGTGTTGGTTTGGTCTTAATCCGCCAAATTCACAGTCATTTCTTTTCTCCATTTTGCGCCACTTAGTTTACGTAAATGTAAGCTTTAAAGCTCTCTGCAGATAAAATCCGGAAGGGGAGATTTTAGCTGAAAGATTGTATGCTTTTAAAGAGAACCAAAACATACGAATTTCGTTGTGTGAAAAGGTCGTGCCATAACTAAAGGGAGACTTCCTTTTTTGACTTATAATTTTCGATCTTTGAGATATTAGTATTTCTTGTAATGGTTATTAATTGCTTTTGTTATAAAATTTGTTCAAGTTGTTTGCTCAAAGCACTTCAAAGGTGCAGCGAACTTTCATCTTCAAGAAGTTTACGTTTGTTTGAAATGTAGGGCAAGCGACTTGTTCCCGTAGCCCATAAAAAATGAAGCCTGCTCGTAAAATCTCGCGTCTAGCACCAACAATCGACAGGGTTGATCCATCGAGTTGCTCTAAAGCCAATCAATAGATCTTTTATTTTATGATCAAAAGCAGTTTAGCTTTTCGAGCGGTGGAACAATGGAGTAAGCAAGCGTACTGTTCCAAACACAACAAGGAGAGATAACTTTTACGCGAGTACTTCCAACAGATTACGGGATTACTAAAACTTTAAAAGCCTTCCCCTCAACAATCGTTGAAGCCACAAAGGAATTTGTACGCAAAATTAGCTGTGAACCATTGTTGTTCAAAGGTTTCTTGTTTTCATATTTCAAATCAGTGATCACGGAAAAAAAATGAAAGAAAATGCTAATCCGATAAAAAACAGATAGAGCCTCGCACCCTCCTCGATTCTCACGCTTTTAAAAGCAATTTTCTATTCCATAGCTTTTTATTACACTAAGTAGCCTTGCTCACACAAAATTTATTCAGTGGTGTTGGTTAGTGTTGTTGTGGTCTGCGATGGCCTAAAGCCCTAAAGCATGTGCTCATGAACAATGCATACACAATTGAGGTTGTAAACGTATTAACAGCTAGCCCGCCCTATCGCAAATGGGTCATTTTCAATCTACCGACGCGATGAATCGTTCGGCTAATTTGCTTAATTTGTTCGATAAATTCAGAAAACTTTGTTTTTCTTTAAGCCAAACTTTTCAATTGGCCTTTTGGTACAACCATAGCTTTGACAAAAAAATGTCTGGTTTTGGCAGTCAGCAAAGAGGAAATTAGAAACCGATCTCAAAATATTATGAAACTTTTTAGATTTATTACAGTTTAGAAACTTACTACTATCTATGATGCTTTTTTTTTCTACTTTTAAAAACTGTTTAACTTAGGAGTTTTCGATCGGCGGAAAATTAATAAACGATCATGAAGTTTTACCGTTTGCCAACGGACAAAAAGGTGATAAGACGCTTTCTTAGGAGAAATCTGAAATATGCAATCAATTTAGCAGATAACAAAATAGGCAGAAAAGTACACAATATAAATTAAACAGTTGCTACTGTATTTGAAGCTAACACTTAAGTTGATTTTATTGTTATTTGGACCACAAATAATGTTTGCTCATAATATTTTCTAGAAGAAATTATCACCGTTTTCTTGCTAAGACTATTTTCTGCTTGTTAACAATTTTACATTTCACCTCAGACACAATTATATACTAGGGCTCAAACAAGTACTGCGTGTCCTTTTTACTACACGGTAGAATTTGTGGTTATAAATCGATTGCCTTTCCTTGGTGATTGAGCCTGTAATAAGCCGGTTGTAGCTATTAACGGCCGGTCAGAGTTTAGCTTCATGTATTATAGAATAAAACCCAAGTTCTAAGTTAAGGCTCGCAATCCAATCTTTGATCTTCTTTGTTTAAAAGTTTGCTTTCTGAAGCTTGCAGAAGCAAATAGTCTATTGTAGATGTTCGGGTTTATACACAACCTTTTCCTTTAGAGAAACCCGCTTCCGAACTTAAGTGTTCTGAAGAGAGTTCGTTGAACAAATGCTTAGAATCTTACTTATTGATAAAAAGTGCTGATAAATGTGTATTTTTAATTAAATTGAATGTACATAATGTAACCGGAAAATCTCGGCCGAAAACAAACGGATAAATCACTTTTTAATACTCAAGAAATACGATAATGAAAAACTAAATTCAGAAACTGTGTTCTCTTTTTGGGATCATTTCGCGTAAATTTTCACCGTTATGGGTGAAGAGGTTTATATTTACCTAATTCTCAAATTCATTTTAAACCTTTTATAGTTCTGCTTTTATTGACATTCGTACCACTAAAGCTATCGAAATTACTCAGCTGTTAAAAGCATTCTCCGAGATAAGATGTAGCAAATTGCAGAGTTAATAAATCAGAGAAAAACACAAAACGCTATTATTGGTCCAAGGTTTTGCGAAACACCATTAATAGAGACTTTACAGATAATTTCTCGATTAAGATTTTAGGAACAAAATGTGCGTCTTCAAAGAAAAAAGCTGTAAAGGACAGTTTTATGTTACCGTGCACAATAATTGTTTTTACGAAAATCAAAGTGTGACGGTAGTTATGTCACAACAACAAATCAGGTAAATTCTGAGTAGAGTTCTTTCCTAAGGCTGAGAAACAACTTTGGATGTAATTTTTGTGTAAATTAAACGTATAGAAAACAGAGAAGTGATTATATGAGATTACGGTATTAGATAATAGTGTTTTGAGTTTGGTACTCTTTTCACTTAAGAGTAGATTCGTGCGGTCGTCTATGGATACCTAAAATCTGTCTTCCTCATCTGTTTGACAGCTGTAGTAAAATTCATGTCTTCGACCAAGTTTAGCCCACGAGGGGTAACGCCTTCCTAAATTAAAAGGAAGAAGAGTGTCGAAAATGAGGTCCTCCAAAGTAAAATCTTTCTCTTCACAACAAAATAACAACTAACACCAAAACTGCACGCAATTTGAAACCGCGATTATCGGTCGCACATGGAGTATATACATATTGCTAACTTGCTTCATGTTTAAAATTAGGATAAGACAGCTTTCGGATTTGATTGTTACATCTGTTGTTTAGAAAAAGATTTGTTTTGCTGTTCATGCCTCGGAGGGAAAACATTGCATTATCTAGTTAATGGCTACCGAACATAGATAAAAGTTCGCTGTTGCGTGGAAAATTACGGCAACCACCAATTTCAATAAAGGTACAGCGAACACATTTTTCGACTGATGGTAATTACTTCTGCTGAGTGAATGATTTATGGAGTCTTTTATTGCATTTAACATTTATTATTAGTCCATAAAACAATTTTTGTCTCAACACATCGGCTATTTTTTGGTCTATAATTACAGTCCTTTTGTTTGACTACAGTTCCTTCAGTTTTTTCGCTTTTTCTAATTCTAATCAGGCTGAAAGTGTGGGCTAAAACTATCACAAATTTTTGATTTACGATTTAAGTTGTCATTTAAAGTGACTAAATTGTTAGCGCTCAGCTTGACCAAAGGTTGTGACAATTGTCCCCAAGCAAGGCCGCTGCATTTTGTCATGAGCGAGACACACTACCCGACTTTTTTTTTCAAACTCTCAAAACCATACACGTTTAATTTATGTAAGAACCAATAAATTTGCCCAAGGCTCTTTTTTCTTAATTTTTAGTGTCTCGAGCCTCGAGCTTTTTTTAAATTGTTCTTATTTCTATGTGAGGTTTAAGTCGACTAAAAATTAAGCATGGTGTATTGCAATATACGAATGTATTGAAAAACAAATTTGATCAATTCATCCCCGGGGCTTTATCGTAGATTCGCTGGGTCGTTTCCAGTGACTATAAACTGCAATTCATTTCTTAGTTCTTCTAAATTGTTCTGAGTTAAAGATCGGAGCTTAATAGAGTTTTTAAAAAGAGTTAGCTATCAAACCCGAGTTCTAAAATTGTTCTTAAATTTTGGCCAATCTGAGCCTCGTTCTTATAAAGTTGTTTTTACATAAAAAGCGTTTACCAAGCCTAAAAAGCAAAAAGCTCCCAATTTATTAAACACCGCTCAGAAATTACGAGTTAGGATGGTTATGGTCTTCATCTTTATAAAATTTTTGCTCTTACATAATAAACTACAAAACAGTTTCAATATAACTTTTAAGGTCGGAACGCTGTATTTGATAAGCCGAGACCTTCTAACTTTTGGGCTAAAGTTGAATGTTCTTGAATTATCTTAGAGATTTCACCCTCGAAAGTTCTTAAAACGTCCTTATTTATATTATGATTTGTTACCTTATTTGAATTTTAGTTACCGTTCACACAAGCCAGTCCAAAAAAGAAATAGCCAAGTATATACATCCATTTATTTTTTCTTGTGAAGATGTGTAGGCCAGTGACTGCTTTGGTATGAATTCAATATTAATAGCCGAAAGCACTATGCGCTAGCAATATTTTATAATTTTCAAATTGAGAACAAATTATGCCCACTGAGTGTAATATGTGAAATTATTTTTATAACTAATAACAGCTGTCCGTCGAGACCCTCTTTTACTTTTGTACTTCAATAACAATCTTTCATTTAAAGCCACGTGAGTTTTGGTCGCTCTGTGTATAATGACTCCGACAATGGTAAAACAATGCAATGAGACGGTCCACTTCTAAATTGCACCAAAATATCCTGAAACTAGAGCATTAATTTAACTTGATTGAAAAACACAGTTTTTTTCAATTCTTGTCGTACTTTGCAGGATTACGAATAGCCAAAAGGAAATGGAATTAAGAATTAGTTTTAAAAACTACAAAATACGATCAAATTGTTCGTTTCTTAGTTTCTTTATCTACCGAACTCGTATTCTGAACTTGTTTACTGCTCGAAGTTTTTGGTTTTAATTGTGGCAAACAGAAATACCGACACGGGCAGACGGGATTTATTAATCACGTATTTAGGTGATGAACCGTAGAGAACATATTTTTTGTACACTTATTTTTTTTATAAAAATGTCTTAATTTTGAGCTAAGGTTGAATGTTCTTAAACACGCGCTATTTCTTAAAAGAACAATTTCTAAGAACAACGAGGCTCAAACTGGCAAGAATTTAAGAACAAGCTGAGGCTCGGCTCGATAGTTAATCTGTTTTTAAGCTGAACTGAGCTTCGATTTTTAACCTAACAATACAGAATGAATAAAAAATGGTTCTCAGTTTTTCTCCCCTTTAATCTTTCATTGCTTCAAATCATACGTTGTACACGAATATATAGCCCTGATGAGAGTTCCTTACATTTTGTTTTCCAATACATCCATGTATTACAACATCTTTGGCTTAGTCTTTTTTTCGATTTAAGCCATACAGGAACAACTCAGGAACAATTTCAGGCTCAAATCGACAAAAAAAAACTAAGAACAAACGAGCTTCGACAAAATTTACTGGTACTTTAAAAAAGCGTATTTATTAGGGATTATAGCCTTGGATATTTTTTAAATCTTCTTTATGTAATCATAGATAATTGGGTTGCACGTTTTTTTGTAATATTCGAATACACATGTATATTTTTGCACGTTTTTTTAACTTTTTATTCACAAACAACTTTGTCACAGCAAGGCTCGGGAAATTCACAGGTTTATATTTAAAAAAATCGTGCATGATTTTCTTCTCAAGCGCAAGCGTTGTGGAAGCATAGCAAATTGTTTAACTTTGATGCTATCAAGAGACCAAATGAGTGAACCCATGATTTGTGATGTAATGTAGCAAAAAAAAGTTCTCCGCCGCGGCCTAAGCCCCAGATGTGTTCTTTGCAGATTTTGGCCGATTTTCAGGCTGCATACGCGTTCTGATAAAAAGGTTCGCATAAGAAAAGGGTGTATATGCGATTAGGAAAGTTTTTGCGTCTCACAAGTAGCGTACGGATTATGACCTTTCTGCAATCTCTACTGACTCTTCAAAACGATTAATTATGCAATTAATAATATCGCAATTACTTTATTAAATAACTTTTTAAAATGGTGGACAGTGCAACCTGAAGCGACAAAAAATAGCGCACGAAAAAATTGGTATATGTGTGTTCGCATGTTTCGCAAATGTTCAAATTCAGTTCAATCTGCGTAAAATAAAAACGCTTAGTCTGTTAACAGCTTTATGGGGTTTATTGTTTAAGTTTTTTTCTGCAGAAAGGCTTGGTTAGCGGCGATGAACTGGATAGCTATCGAAAATGTATGTCGGCGGTGGCGGGCGCGCCGTTGCCGTGCGTTTAACACACGTTCGACTCGTAATCCTAGGGTCGTGAGTTCGAGCCCCGGTCAAACCACTGTGTTGTGTCCTTGAGCAAGACACTTCACTCGATTTGTTCCAGTCGACTCAGCTGTATAAATGAGTAGCAGCTCTGCTGGGGCTAAGGGAAGAAGTCAAAACAATGGTTCTTTTAAGGAACCCAATTTTGTCGGGGGAGGTGGTGGGTGGCGGCACATACCCTCCTACCCTACCCCTCCCGACCTTTTCAGAGCTCAATTTCTCAAAACCTGATATAGGGGTATTGGTTTTTTATTGTATTATAGACTCTTCTCTCCACAAAGAAGGCGCTGGTGCAAGCACTCTATCAATATCTATTTTATTAAACTTGACATTTGCTCCTGAAATTCAGCTTTTTTGAAAAAAGGTGGTGGGTGGCGGCACATGATACCCCACCCCCCTAAATTGGGTTCCTAGGAAGTACCAATGTTTTAACCTTTTCCCTAACATCCGATGGACTAGTATCTTGTCCAGGGGGGGCCGGGAGTTAAAGTCTCCAATCCACTTGCATTTCTACGTACGGAAACTTGATATAAGCACCAATCTAATGTCTCGAGAAAGCTTGGTTTAGCTTTTTAGAAAAAAATGGTCCCTCACAAGAAGTACGTTTAAAACAATTTTTGGTTTGAAATACTGCAGACCAGCAAAGCAACATAGGGCTAAGCAACAAGACCCTTGAATGCATTCTTTTTATTATCTTTTGAACGTCGAATATTACGTTTCTAGCGTTCTGATTGGTTCTCTCAACACTCAATCTCAGATATCAGGACATATACCGAAATGACCATATATGGAAACTGACTGAGCTGAGATATAGGTCTGAATAAATTTTGCCTGTCATTTTCAAGCATCGATAGGTTTGAAAAACTCAAGAAATTGGTTAGCCCAGTTGGTAAGGCGATAGTCTTTCGTGCGGGAGGCCCGGGTTCGATTCTCGGTGCCGGACCTTCACTCAGGGTCTTAAAATAACTGAGGAGAAGGTGCTGACTTTGCTCCAACATCTGCAAACGGCCCTCGGAGTCCAGTAATTGGGTTGTTAAACCTGTTGGGTTCTCCGACTACCTAAGAGTAGTGAAGCTAAATAAATAAATAAGTAAAACAAATAATAAAACAAGTATTCCATTCGGGCTTGTTGGATAAGAAATGTCTTATAGTCAACTTGGCTATTTGACATGTCATATCCATAATACGGCAACAATAGAGAAATAGAAAATATTACATGCTGTATGGGGATACGAAGTATACCTTCGAGTGCTGAAAGTATCTGTCACAAGTGAGCTAAAGGAGAACTTTTGCAAGTTCAAAATCCTGTATGCCATCAATATTCCCTTCCAAACACTGAACAGCCTCTCTCCCCATTCTCTCACCTTCGTGCAACACAACTCTGAAGTGATGCATTGTTGGAAAATGACCAGAAACTTGTGCACAACAGTCTGTCCCCTCAATAATTCAGATTTTTCATAAGTCTCGGATAAGGCTTACTTTTTAGAAAAACCCTTGTGCATATCCGTTTTGTCTGTTGATCAAACTTGCAGAAACGCAGAATGTGGCTGGCGAGACCTGGCACATTTACTCATTTGGCCCCTTTTCCATGAACAACAGCTCACATCATATCATATCATACCATAACATATGCATAATCCATTTTTTTCTGCGTTTAAAACAAAACATGCACAAAATTAATTCCAACCCCATTGGCTTTCTGCAGTTATGAAAGTTCTGCTGGTGCAGTTCTTATCTCACAGCCGCTGAACGAGTATCCTCTGTTCTTAAATCATGGTTCAACGATTCATATTTATTTATGACATTTTTTGACTCAAGGAGTCACGGGAGAACAGACAATAGGACTCGAGGTCCCTTTCGAGGTCTGCCACCCGGGACCTACGGTTTAACGTCCTTATCGGAGAAGACGCGAAGGCCTAACAGTTTGCAGGTGCTAGAGCAAGGGCAGCACCTTCTCCTCAGTTGTTTTAAGACCCTGAGTGAAGGTCCGGCACCGGGAATCGAACCCAAACTGGCGCCTTACCAACTTGACTAACCAGGCGGCGGTTATACAAAAAGGCATGCTTTCGTAGATTATTTACAGGCTTGTATAATGCCGTTCAGTACAATAACCGATAACACAGAGATCAACAACATGTATAGCCGTCTTTATTTACTGAACTAAAGCATGCGGGCTTTAACTTCTGATCTGGATTCAGAACTTAGAAACGTACGATTATATTTAATATCACCTATTAACCAATTTGCTTTCGAGGTGCGCACATGCGTATTTGCGATGCTGAAGGCTGTAAAAGACTGTAAGACTGGAAAGTGGGCTACAGACTGTCCAACCATCCCGATTTTGTCGGGATTAACCCGATTTTGCTTGAAAATCCCGAACCCTGACCAATGTGTGATCGGGATTAGGAAAAATCCCGATTTCACTCAACTCTTGTTGTCATTTTTTCGTAAAATTCTCATAAAAGAAAATGAAAAGCAAAATACTCAACTCAGATGTCCTAGTTAAGTGAAGCAGCGTTCGCGAGAGAAGCGAAAAGCGCCAGGTTCTTTATTGGAGGGGAGGGGAGGGTGCCTTTAACAAGGATGAGCGGAGATTGCGATCTCCTTAAAAGAAAAAAGCGGGCGTGTGTGAAAAACACGCGCCGCGCTTGGATCTGAATTAAGTAAATTAAAATTGTGGTTTACATTGGGTTTAATAGATTTATTGATCGGGTAAAAACTTATGGTGAAGGGAATGCGAGCATTGTCAATACAAGTCTTGGGAGTGAGTGCAGTCGTGCAATTGATTAAGAAAGCCATGAGCAAGGCGCGGTCAACAATTGCGGTTGGGTACAGACGGTTTCTTAAGAAAGAGTGCATCTCAATGCATTTAATTTGTTGAAGAAATCTGTGGCATTGCTAGAGAGACGGCGTAAGCATAAAAAACGTGAATAGGGAATTAATGGAGTTGAGAGTGTGCTTCGGATGGGAGGACGAGTACAATAAGTATGGGAATGGGTGGGCTTGTATTAAACACTGGTGCTGAGATAATATTGGCAGTGATACTGACTGAGATGTCGAAAAAAGGTAGAGAAGTTTCGCTGATTTCCCAAGCAAAATTGTGCAAGTGCAAGGTGGAAGGATTTAACAAAAGAAATAAACGCATCCAGGTCGTGTGTGTTGCATGATGTGGCACTAAAACAATCAATATAACGGCCGAAAAATTCAGGTTTAGGGCCAGAATACTGATTATAGATCTGTTCCTTAATAAAACCCACAAACAAGTTGGCTTAGCTAGGTCCCATCTTAGTTCCCATGGCCACACCGTTGATTTGTTTGTAGTAGCGACTGTCAAAAGAGAAACAATTAAGCGGTAAAACAGGTTCTGTTAAGCGCAATAGAGTACCTGTGGAGGGTTCGTGAAGTGCACGACGATCAAACAAAGGTTTTAGAGCATGCAATCCATTGTCGTTTGAGATTATAGTGTAAAGAAATTTGACGTCTATGGTAAATACAAATTGGGTTTCGGATCGGAATCGGAAGTCGTTGAAAACTCTTAGAGCATGATTGGTGTCTTTGACGTATGTAGGGAGGGACTTTATAATAGGTAGCATGACAGAGTCAAGGTATTTTGAAGTAATTAAGTTTAGGGGTGCAATTACACGCAGAAGCAATGGGACGGCCTTTCTTTACCTCGGACCGTAGAACGAAGAATCTGAAGATTGGCGGGAAAACTTTCTCTTTGTAAAGATCGTTGCTCCAAACCACAACGGCACAACAATTACCTGTAGGTTTTTATTCCAATGTCAGTGCGTTTGCACAGATTTTTAATGGCTGAATTTAAAATCGGAAAGATTAGAGAAACCAAGTTTGCGATTAAATGAAAAATTAGCGATGTCGCTGCGGCTCTTGTTGACAAAAAGGTCAAGAGATGTAAAATGTCCGTCCGGAGGGACCCAGTTTGGTTTGCGAGAGATGAATGAGTAAGTTGAATGAGCGCTTCTCTTTTAATTAACCTCAACCACTACCTTGACCCTTTTGCTTTTTCTTTAACACACCACATACTTTTATACACACTTCATATCACTTTGGGGTTTTCCCTTAACATGTTTATAACTAACTACTTTTCACCCGCCTCTCCACAATTTTTACTCCGACAAAGATAGCCCGTCCGAAGCTTCAGTACTTTTATCTTTTTTCACGGTGTCAAACTTAACAATTTTTTATATATACTCTAAGAACTTTCGGCTGATTCTTGGCTGCTCTTAATTTTTGTGGTAACTTTATCCCATAACTGTATACGGACTTGTTGGGAAAGGCAGCAAACCTGAAAAAGGAAACACAAAGAAAGTACAAAGATGCTTTGTTTTAAGTTCAACGAACCCGGCGTAGACTTGCGTATTCTTTGTTTTAGGCGTTTGAACTGAGAATTCTTTGACTGGCTACTTGTTGATTTGCATTTCAAAAGCGTTTATGTTTTGTGCACGTTTTGTGCAGGTTCAAGACCAAAACAAAAAAAAAGGAAATGGCGAACAAAGACATACAGCAATGGTTCCTAACCAGTCCGTACATATATTAACTGTGTTCAGCCACGAATTGTTGTTTCTATTGCACAAAGGCATCAAGATAATCTTGATAAACTAAGTCTGTCATAGTTTAGTAGATATACCATAATAGTTGTTGTTGCTCCGAACAGATTTGTGTCATACATGTGCAACGCGTAGGAGCATTCAAGTTTTTGTTACCGTTTTCGGCTACTTTGAGCAAAAAATGAAGAAAACAGTTTGAAATGTTATCATGAACTTACAACATGTAAAACTCAATCTGTGTACAAAGATGTATAAAAGAAAAATTGTTTTCAAAATTTCAGACTTGAGATTGTTCGTATGTCGTTGTGGTTTGTGCACACCCTCAGCCTGGTTGTATTTATAAAGAGTGTCGTCAGTGTTTTTGTGTTAAAGAATATTGATGCTTCGCTAACTTTGATTAAATTAAAGATCAAAGAGTTCTTCAAACAAATTAAATACATAGATAGTAAAAGAACCACTGATACATAAACTTAAATGTATCAACTATAGTAAATGACGCTAAGAGCTGTCATAGATTACCACACCACTCAAGATTTGGAACCATTGACGCTCTGCCAGTGTCAAAGTAAAGTTAGAGATAAATGAAAACTCCTAAGACGTTGACTATACAAGTGTGTAGGCAAGCAGTATTACGACGCTGATTTCAGGGTTGTGTACTGTCAGGAACTTTGGTCTAAAAACTTCCATTATACAGGAACGTCAAAGGGCTAGACTCGAATTTTCCCGTACCAGAATTTGCACTACTCCACATCATTCACTACAAGGCCTGTAGGATTTATATATATGAAGACAAATAACAGGAAAAGGGTCTCGTGGAACTAACAGGAATCGAATAATTCAAATAGTGTATGCAACTACTTCGAGCTTGCCTCTGTCGATGGATTAGATCAATTAAAGGTTGAATTAGGAATTAAGCAACACTTTAGAAGAAACTAGCTTTAAAAACAAAGCAAAAAAAAAACAAACCCAAAATAGCACTGATAATACCGGCCTCCGCAAAAGCCAAAAATTCGAGATTGTGGTTTTTTCTGTGACAAAAACTCGGCTGACGGCATTTGCTGTGAGCACTATGTTTTTGATCGATTCAATCTCTCTATAGTCTATATCATTTGAACTTAGTTTGAATTGCTACCCTACAATGTGTGTGGTCAGTGAAAAAAAAAAATTCAAACCAGCATAGAAATGTAACGTGAAAGTAGAGCGAAACTAAAGCCAATTCAGCGTTTTGATTAAGTTCCAGTTAAGTCTTGAAAGTCTTCAATCTAATTAAAGAGCAAATTTGAGTTGCCAAGCATTTTGCGGGTTTGTTGTAGTTATAGTCTACGAAATGGCATTTCCGAGTTGCCAGCGTTGAGTCTTGTGGGGATTTTAAATGTTGCACGCGCAAAAACACTCGATCGGCTAGATTTTGCCAAACTATTGAAGGACTCTTTTCCTGTTAACGCCCTACAAATATATGGCAAGTAATACTTTAACCAATACAATTGTATCCATGGAAATATGTATAGTAAACGTTGTCAAATTGTTGACTTGCAACTCAAGACGTAAAGCCTGGCATACATTCCATTCATGACTAGCCTCTACCAACACTGGAGATAGACACAACTGGAATTCGAACCTGTTATGCAGAACTCAACTATTTTTATGGGAGGGAGGGGCTTGGACGAGGTTTAAATTTTATACCCAAAAATACTTCTGCCTTAAAGCCCAACCATCCAAAAAAATCCCTAATCGGAGCTTTATTCTAGTTAGAACGTGAATAATGAATTCGTCAACGACAAACTTTTGATTGAGGCTTGAGGTCATTTTAGTCAAAATTATTTGTGCTACACACTGCTCCAGATAACGAAACAGACAAAAAAACTCTGCGTAATTTACAAACCCCCCAAAATCCCTTTAGCCAAATATTTCAGACCCAAAAAAACCCTGTGGGTCCCCCGTCTCAAAATAGTTGAGTTGGGCCCCTGGGGATAAAGTGGTCCAGTCAAACTGCGGCTTGTGATAAAACAAATTGCAACAGGGATCCCATACCGTTAAAATAACAGACAAGTTTTTTAGTCTGTAAACTAGTAAAACTGCTTTTAAAAAACGGAAAGAAGAGTTCTCAAGACAATTTCAAAAATATTCTCTAGATTCAGCACATGCCTAAAAGTTCACTCTTACTGAATTCACCGAATGTCTCAAATTGATTGAAAGAAGAACTTTTGTGACTTCAAATCGGATTTTCCGGCCTATGAAACACCGAAAGAAGTGAGCCGGGGCCATCTTTTTGCATCCCCTCCCCCCTACTCGCACATTTTTAGTAGAAAGCTTTACGCCAAAATAATAAAAAAAAGTTTCTTTTACCCGCTTTTAAGTGCTAACCCGGCCGACCGTGCGTAGAAGCACGCTCGCATCATACAAAAAGCGCGCGAAAAACCATTTATGTTCTAAAGTTCTCTCACATGACAGCTCGGTGAAAAGGCGCGGACTCCATTCTGCCGAGTGTTCGCAGAACCACGATGGCTGGCATCGTCAAATATTAATCCATTTTGCATGATATTCGTAGTACAACAGAACTTCAAGCTGACTTGAACAAAATAAGCAAAAATCGATCTTAAACAAACGCGTAACTTAAATCTCTGCCAACTCAAACCAAAGGTGAATCCAGGGGCAGGAGCAAACTCTTATAATTTGAACTTTTCACAATTTTCGACCAAAATCGAATTATCAAAGGGTTTGACCTTTATAAAAAGAAAAACACCAAACTCGAACCCTGATAATAGGCTCTTTGCAGCTCGGGGTCACGTGACTACACCGAGCTAAGAAAAAAATGGAATCCTGAAATTCAAAGAGCAGGCTATCTTTATGAAACGGCAAAGTTTTAGCCATTGACCTCAAATATGCAAGTAATGGCAAGAAACAGATTATAAGATACTTTCTAAGAACTTGTATGACTGGAGAACAAGTTCTTCTCCCCAGTATCAATTTCAGAAACATTTGCCGAGAAATTTTGATTTTACATTCGCTGTTTTTGAACTACTTAACATCGACTTGAATCTATGCCTTCTGGAAATGAAATTAATATACCAACCTATCACTCAGTGTCTTGTCCATTAGCTATCAATTCATGTCAAAGGCACACTCATGGAATAACCAACATTTAAGTATTTCAACCATTGCTCCAGCAGAACATTTTGTTTCATGTTGTTGCGTTTGCTCCAGCAAAAACATTTTGTATCATGTTGTTGTGTAAAAAATGTAACAAGCTTTATTGTGCAAAATAAAGTAAAACTCATTTACAGGTGGTGCTTCATACTTCAGTTCCCGTACATATAAACCTAACATCTTACAATTACAATTCCTAATTATGCAGAAGATGACAACTTATACATTTACCCATAATTCCTAGCTTATAATTGTCTAAAATCACCCACAAAGACACAAAGTGAGAGTCTGTAAGCCTCAAACTTGACATACACTGTGTTGTTAGTACAAGAAGTTTTAACAGTAGTCACCTTCCCTGAGCTTCTTTTAACAGTGTAAGGCTTGCAATACATTGTGGTAAAATGTACAGCCACTTTCTTTTTCAGAATATGGTCAGATGAAATAATTTTAGTAGTTTGAAGAAAGAGTGTAAAGTGAAGATCAAACAAAACAGCAATTGCCACGAGCATACAATTTACATCTCGAGTGTTGCATACAGTTGTATCCAACGCAATCACTGGTGTGCCTTCTTTAATAATGTGGGTTTAGCAAATAATAAATCAAAAACAATTGCAAAACACAAACAAATTGTTTTGAAATCATCTTTGGGCATCTAGAAGACTAGTACTACTGATCTGGAGTATTGTTTTTGTCTGATTAAGCCCTCTTTTCCCTCAGTAAACAAGTGTAATAGTGGACTAATGAACAAGTCATTTATGCTTTTATGGCTGGTAACTACTAGTCAGTAGTTGCAAAAGTTCGGGAAAAACATGGGGGGGGGGGGGGTAGCTGAAGGGAAGGTAGCTTACTTTGCTATAAATGTAAAGAACTACAATTGTTTTGTTATACATGTAAAAAAACTTAAAATGCACAATGCAATGCTACCCTCTGTGGAAATGGGGGGGGGGGGGGCATATTTTCGTAAAAACAAGACCTATAAACTTTTTGTTACAAGAGTGAAGAATCAAAAATGCACAAATGAGTTTTAAAGGGGGCATAATGGGATGTAATAATTTTTTTAAACATGTTACAAATGTCAAAGGTTACAAATCCAACAAGTGTCTGTGCTTTTTTGGCAGACTTACATTTTCATTGAGACTTAAAGAAGGCACTTGATGTACTGACCCAATGCTCCACAGATTAACTGCTATACATGTGAATTGAACAAAATTCAAAATGGGATTACTCATGAATCATTCCAAAATGCAAATTCTCTCAAAACACAAAACTCAAGAATAAAAAATGTCAGTTAAACTTAATTTAATGTTTCACACAACCATCTATAAGTCTTTGACCATATTTGCTTTTCTTAAGGAGGGTTCAGTGAGATTTTAAAACCAAACCAGCGATACAGCTTCACTTCAACCAAACAAACTCAAATAGTTGCATGAAAATGAGTGATTAGGGTCATTATACTACCAGAATTCATTGCGAGGTTTCTTTTAAAAAGTGAATTTTTTTATTCCGCCTTGATGTGCACTTCCACCGATTGTTTACGCAAAAAGAATATATTCCAAAGAAGCAAGAAAAAACACAAAGCTGATGGGGTGTACATCTGTTGTGGAGCACGAAGGTAATAAAGTGTCTGCATGGATCCTCCCATCACCACCAGTAGGATGACACTTGTAAGAATCTTCACCGACCGTGGTCCTAAGCAAAGGAGGACTGCACCAGCAGCTTCCACTATACCAACACCCTTCATGTACTGAGCAGGGTCAACCTTGTAGTTGAACAACAACTTCAGGGGGCTCACTCTGGCATAATCTCTGAACAGTGCTTTCTGGAAAACCACATTTTAATAATGAGTTATTATTAACAGGTATAAACTATAGGTAAAGTTGGCAGGTACCAAAACAGCACAGAACTCGATATACATGAACAGAACCTGAAAGAAAGCAACAGACCATACAATATCTAGTGATTGTCTATCCCCTAAGCATACCATTCATATAGTACTTTAACCAGACAAAAATGGCTTGTCTTTCCACCTTAATCAAAAAGACCACATAAAATGTTTAGGAGTCTTACTTGACGAAAAAATTAACAGGCAACAACACATTGCATATGTTTGTGCTTGTGTCACTCAATTCTGTAAGTTGTGGCACTTTCATCTACGACAAATCTATCATACCCTAATCTATCTGCATATCTCCTATTCTATTGTTGCTTGGGGAAGTGCATATAAGATCCACATCAACAAACTACAACAGGCTTTCAAGCACACCCAGTCTAAAAAGTAGGACCAAAATTCTTTTTGAAGTAGGACAAAAGAAGGGTTTCGAGGGGAAAAGTAGGAGAAAAGTAGGACAACTGAAGGCTTAGAAGAAGGAATAAGACTGCAGCCTTTACTACAGATCTTTGAAGAAGTACTGATGAACTGCTTCTTGTCTGCCTGTGACTCGTTTCCAGTTGGTATGAGTGCGAGCCATCTGGATTGGACATGCCAGATGAACATTTTTTCGTCAAGAAATCTTCCTTGCAACATGTGGTCCAGGCTTTAACCCTGAACACCTGCAAGGCTTACTCCCTATTCCTGCATGATACAACCTTGCACAATTTGTTGAAATTGGGGCATATAAAAAGTAGGAAATAGTAGGAATTTTGAGATAAAAGTAGGAATAATAGGAGAAGGGTCAAAAAAGTGGGAAATAGTAAGAAAAGTAGGATCACTTGAAAGCCTGCTACAAGTAAAACAAAATCATCTTGCAAGAGTAGTTTATTTTTATTTTCACTGCTCCTACTAAATCTCCTAGACCTTTTTACTTGTAAACAATGTCTATCAATTAAAGCACTTAAGTTCATCCACGATTGGCACAAACAAATCCTTCCATCTACAAGTAACAACTCTTTTCATTATGCTAAAAATGTCCACTCATAAAAAACAAGATATGCAAGATATCCCAAAACAATCTATGAAAGTCCCGATTAAGAACCAACACGGGGAAACAGACAATCAGTACCATGGCATTTAATATCTGGCAAAATCTTCCCTCAAACCAACACCTTCAGTTTAAAAAAAAACGTCAAGAAGTATCTACTTGTAAAACGATTTGAATATCGAGGTAAAAAGTCGCTAACTTCTGCAAACATATGTTTCTTTACTTCTGATCTCTTAGTTTTGTTTGTTTTTCTCCCTTAGATTGCTTAATTAATGTGTTAATTTGTTTGTGAGTGAGGGCTACAGAAAACTTTTTAAGCCTGGCGTCTAACTAGTAAATTGAAAAACCTACGAGAGCATGACCTTTCGTATAAGAACTTGGACTAATGTCAATTCTAAACTAACATTATTTAACATAAAAAATAAACAAAGCTCAAGATATAAACCACAGACTAGTATTAATTCAACACTCCACTTAGTCAGGCACATCTTTCTGCTCCGAAAAGAAACTTCATTTCTTTTTTCTTTTAAACTGTGTTTGATCGTAGGGTGGGCGGTATGATGTCGAAAAGAACATCTGATCAAAGCCATCTACTCACCATGTGGTTGTGGGCCTCTGGATTGAGCCGATCGGTGAGTTTTACAAGGCCCGCGGCAGAAAAAGCAAGAACAAGAAACCCTGACACCAAAACGTGGGACACTTTGGCCATACTTCTTGAAAATGTAAAAAAAAACACTTTATGTATGTAGTTTTCGAAGTCAAAACAAAGGCAACGAATATCCCGCGCAAATATAACCTTGACCCAGAACGCCTTGCGGTCACAAGATCCGGGCCCTCGAGCAACAAATAAATGTTTAAAAGTTAGCCCCCCCCCCCTCCCGCTAATATTTTGAGCATGCAGCTAGTAAAATGAGTAAATGTAATAGGTACAATAAAGGCCAAAAGAATCTTCAATTGCATATATTGACTTACCAAGTCCAATGCTGCTTGTTTTGCTGAAGATTTTCAATTGAGTGCATTTTTTCAACTATTATGTTTGTTCTATACTGAAAGCTTCGCCATAACTTTGTCTATATGAAGCTACATCAATTTGATTTGAAATTGAAAAAATGTACTTCTCAAAACGATTAATCCAATAATAGTTTTAGCCAGGGGGGGTACTCCCTATATTGGGGTGGTATTTTTGGGGAGTCAAAATTGCTAGTATAATATTTTTTAGCTAGGGGTTGTTAAAGGAAATCCTTTGTTAAACCAAGAGCCTGGTATTTTTAGGGTGGAAAAACGTGAAGCTGTTGGATTGATTGCAGTCCCGTGTTTTATCAAACGTGGGAACTGAACATTAAGAAGTTAAGACAGAAGTCCTTTGGTGAACATCCTAATAGGCCAGCTAGGGCCTTTATTTACTGTATATATACATCGCATTCAGCACAACACAAAGAGACTTAGTGCTAACCCACTAGCTATCAAGGGAAAAACTTCTGCTTTCATATTCAAGGTTATATTAAAATGGCTAGGTATTTTTTAGGGTAGAAAACTTTTATGCCTTGCATATATTTGGTATTTTTTAAGGTATCTTGGGGACTTTTAACCCGGCAGTACAACAGCCCTGTCCTTCCAGAGTTTTAGAAATAAGTTACAATTAACAAAAACAATCTGCAAATTGACCCAGCAAACTGCCAAGTTTTAAAAAAATTATGCACAAGAATTTGCCTGTTTCATTTTGAGAATTGTGAATTAAAGTAAACCCAAATGACACAGCTCAGATCAAGTGAATCTGATGCCTATTTTGAAAGTGAACAAGATCCGACTCTACACATTGCCTTGAAGATGACTAGCACGGCAGTAAACAATCAAACTGTTGGGTCCTAAGTGACTCACATTGTGAGACAATTGAGCCAATTCACCAAGTTCACTTATAGTGTTTAACTGATTAACATATAAATATTAATAATTCAAGTTGTTGTACTTGCATACCAATGTACCTGCACAATGATTCTTGACTGATTTTTTTCTCTTTCAATCTTGCAGTTGCCTCGATTCATTTGTTTCAAAGTTAGTCAAGCTGTTTCAAATTCAAAAACTGGTAAGACTAATAAATTAATTTTCCTAAAAAAATCTTTTGGCAATTCAACACTTTTTGATGTGCAACAAATGTTTTCGAACAAACTTTTTTTAGAACAGCAGGGCATATTTTAAGCTATTGATATTTGTATCACAATTTGATCATTTTATTTACCAAGTACATAAACTGAGATAAGTGCTTCAAATAAACTTAAATTAAGACTAAATGTGCCAAAAATAGCTTTGAATAGAAGTGGAGGTTGCCTAGATATGAGGCTGAATGCCTATTGGTTGGGGAAGTGCATCTCAATTTCTTTTCATTCTCATTTCACCAAGTAGCTAAAGATCTTTCTATTCTTGAAATAGGTAGGTTTTGAATCATAGCCTTCATTCCATATAAAAAAATCTCACATTAATGATTTAAAGTTGGCAATGTTCACGTGTGTTAATGACAAAGAGACAATAAAATGACACTGAGGCCTCATTAATTAAAAGAATTAACTAAAGCCTGTACCGGACCCAGAAGGGGGGGGGGGGGGTACTCCCTACATATTGAGGTGGTAGGTATGACTGTCATAGTTTTAGGGGTTAAAATTGTGATTCCGGTCTTTTTCAGGGGTATTTTGGGGGGTATTTTGGGGACTTTTCCAAAGAAATCCCTATCCTTTTGACCTGAAGTACCCCCCCCCAAAACCCCTGGGTACTGGACCCTACAAATAATTCCAATGAGCTTGACTGTTAGTAACTGTGGACTTAATGGGCCCTGTAAGCACAGCTTCGTTACTCTGCTGATTTTACATATTGCCAGCCAGACCCCATGACAAGCTCAATGCTTATTTTATTCTTGGTTTTAGTATGGTTCAATTTTTGATACAGTTTTGAAAAACCTAAAAAATATGTTGACCATTTTGCATCTCTAACAGATTAATAAAAATGTTTGGGGACTTGAGTCCAGACAAGTACAACTTATTTTAAGGGAAAAAGTTTTTGTCTTTCACTCATTTTCTTCGCTATCATGTGATGTATACATTATCTGATTCCTTCGAACCAACTTGAAAGCCTTCTTTGGTGGTTCAGTCTGTTCTGTTGTTGTGTTGGTCAACAAATCTGTACTTCGAGTTTGATCACTATTATCCAGTACTTCAGCATCAACATTTCTTGTACCATCACTTGGGTGTTCTCTTTTACATGAGTCCATTGTCTGTGACAGGCCTTCTTGGTCTTTATCATCATCCACATCATCTAAATCTATCTCATCTGGGTTTGCTGATGATGACTTCACAGTTGGCCCCTTATCCAATTCATCATCATCTTCATCATCATCACTCAAATCAATCTCGTCAGGATTGTCAGCAGTTAGTTTCTTTGTTTCGACTCCAACAGTGAATGGGTTTTCCATTCCACCAAGCATTTCACAAAATTTTGTTGTTTGTGGATTCACAGTTTGTCCAGGGGTAGCATACTTATTTGGTTTGCTCGGATTGTAAGGTGGGGCTGTTTGCACAAAGTTTTCAGGAACTTTTGTTTCATTGTTCAACATTTTCATCAGCTCCTGGACTTGATCTTTATTGGGCTTGTACTTTTCGGTTTCAACAACAGATGATGGCAGATTGGTGTAATTCTGGGTCGTATTGATCAGTTCATTAGTAAGCCTCGTTATGGCTAACCATTCATCATCATAATGAAGCTCCATTGGTCCTTTGGCCGCACCAACATCAACAACCTGCAGGAAATCTCTTCGAGGAAGGCACTTGTCAAGAGCTAAAAACTTTGTGACTTTACCTCCGTCTCTTCCCCCATGTGGAACTAAAGCAGGAAATTTCACATGAAGGTGAGCCGAGAACCAATACCGAGGCTGCAATGCTTCTAACAGCTCTGCAGCTGGCGGACTTCCAAGAGTGTTTGATTCAATTTCATTTTTAAGGAAATCTTTATACTTATATAACTCTTGAATGTTACCATGGTGATAGACCCCCAAGGGCCAATCATGTGACATCATGATGTCAAGAGGCTGAGACATTAACTTCAACTTAAAGACATCAATACTTCTAATATGATAAGCACTTCGTACGGAATTATTGTCATAGGGAGGACATTCATAGTGCCCCTTGAGAAAGTCGTGCTTCTTATAGATACCAGAAAGTCCCGCGATTCGGTAGCCACCATAAGTCACAACACCCGAGTAACCGAGGTAGTAAATATTTGGTGCAACCCAGCCCCCGTAAGGTAGCTCCCATAGATGATTCGAAGCTTCATGGTTTCCACCAATGAAAACAGTGAGGACTGGAGCTTTCTTTTCTCCAGAATAATACTTGTAGAAAGTTTGGATATGGCGATACTTTGGAGGAACCGCCATACATTTCAAATCAGCTTCATTTCTTACAGCTTGAAAATCCCCACAGCAAAGTAGAAGGTCAACTTTGACGTTTTCTTTTTTCTCCAAAAACTGAAGAGTTTCGTAGATTTTGTCAAGCTCGCCATGGCAACACCCTTCCACCGCTATTTTCATGTTTTACGCCTTCGAAGATCACCTCATGGCAACTTCAAAATCCGCCATTTTGCACCTGAGCCCACGGTGTCAAACAAAATCAGATTCGCTTTGCGCATGATCAGGATAACGCAATTCAAAATGGCGCAGGTTGGTGGTGAAGTTGTAATCGCGATTTGCGAAATATTCTTACTTGTAAACCCCATCTTCTTGTAAATCAAAGTTTATAGGTTGTATTACATAGTTAACGTAACCCATGATTTTTTGTAACAAACAGGTGTCCCTGTCCAAGTATATCTGCCAGAACTGTCGGACCCTCGCTCGTGTGACATTTCTTCCTGCTGCTGCACGTGTGAACAGACAAGAGTTGCTAACACGCTACAAAACAATTTCACAGCATTCCTCACATATACAGCAAGTGAGTGACTTGTGGTAGTTGTTGTGGTAGAAGTTGCTCTGCGAAGAAACAAAGTCATCATGATTAAGATGACGCAACATAATTTGACGAAATTTTCGGGTAGTTTTATTAGTCTTAGTTGACCAAGAATTTTTTTTAAACGGCTAAGATAACAAAGGCGACATTTGGTTTACAAGTTATTGTACTTGTTGCCTCTGAATTCAATGCTGTCTCTCATACTTATCCCTGATGTTGGTCTTTGTGATTAAGCAATTTTTGATATGTACAACGTATAATTTACATAAGTAGATTGCATCATATAAGTAAAATTGGTCTTTTAAATAAGTCGTAGCTTATAAATGAGATTTCCATGAACCTAGTCGAGGGATTCTATTGCTTTTTGTTGACACATTTGTTTTATCTTCAACTGCTGCAGGTGAGATGGATGGCATATCAAAGACCAAACAAACAGCCTGGGTTGATTGGCAAGTTCATAGAGAATCTTAGGGAAGGACTGGCAAGAAATAAAGAGATGCAAGTAAGATAAACTTCTTAAATAACAGTTTCCCCCTGGGGTTGAGGG
>JAOBAT010132841.1:0-12252 GCA_026413305.1 Hydrozoanthus tunicans | reverse complement strand
AATGCATATTTCTTTACACTTTTCTTTACTATGTTAAGTAAAATTACCATAATTTATTGCATATTGTATGGCAACATTTTACCTAAGTGTGTAGTAAAAATACCATCGCGTAAGGTATTATTACCCTCCTATTCTGATAGATTTATATTGTATCCACTGTAAAATTACTATGGTGGAAAGTAAGAATACATCTATATTTTTTGTAAAGTACTATAAAAAACGTATTTCAGCATTTCATCAATTTATATTAACAATCGAATTAGGATTCCTTTAATTGTTAAAATGTAGTTAACACTTCCAAAAACATTTCTATTTTAGAAACAAGATCGAAGGGATCAGAAATTTGGTACTTCACTTAATTGCATTTTTCTGGAGTTGAGATTTAGTATCTTGTTTTTTCTGGAGTTGAGATTTATTATCTTGTGATCTCTGGTCGAAACTGGGAAAACTTAAGTCGGAATTTATCAAAATTTGCGCGGTAAAACTGTGACAAATATAACCCCTATTTCTTTCATTCGATCAAAAATAAGACAAAAACATCAGACAGACCAGTTTGAAATTGACCGGCTCTGTAGCTGTCAATGTACTCGCCCCACTTTATCTTATATTTAGTACCTCATTTGGATCGCCGTTTATCTTTGGTTCGTACGTATCTTCAAATTTATATCGAGGCTTAAGAAATTTGATAGACTCTTTTTATTGGACAATTTTGTTTGCTTGCATCAACAGAACGGAAGTTGAAAAGCAAAGAGAACAACTTGTGAGACGGGCAAAGAACGTACAGTCATAAACACTACAAAAACGAAATCAAGGTACTTTTTTTTTCTAAAGCAGTAATAGTGTTGTTCCAACCTTTTTCACTTATGATTAATACAAGAATTTTTAACTCTGAAACATTTTTTTACATAAAGATATTTGAAACGTTTACTTGAATTAGATGCAGGCTGTATTCTTTTGTATTGTAACATTTCATATTAATGTTAGACTCTTTTTATGTAAGTAGGACCTAGATGAAATTTACTTCGTGTAATTAAGTGTATTATTATTATTTTTATCAAAGTATGCACTACTAATTATTTTTTCAGTGTTTGTGTAATGTTGTGATTTGTAGTTCTTATATAGCCGGCTCATATTCGTTAAGAAGATTGACAACTTGGTTAATGAAGAAACTAGAATTGGTTTTCGTCGTTGAAGGAGTCAACGCTAACTAAAATGAAACAACTAAGAGTTAAATTTAAGCACTGCCGCGAGAAAGCAAGTGAAGACAATAAGCAGTTGCAAGCTCTCCTTTTTTCTTCCCCCTCCTCCTCGTCCTAAACTTGACCTCGAAATGTCTCTCTCGAGCATAATCGATAAAGTAAGGTGAAAAGCTGCCTGTAGGTTGACTTAAACTCCTAGCAAATCTGTTTCTTTACTGGGAGATCGAAAATCCGAGCGCGGTTTATCAATTGGTAGACTGGGGAGAAGAAAAGATGTGCCCCTCGCCCCATTCCTTTTGCTCCGTAAGCGCGTCGAGTTAGCAGTTTCGCTTTCTTGAGTTGGGGTGTGGAAGGATAGTTTCAGAAAGTTTTTCTTTTGTTCAGATTTGAATCTACGTAAGTTTGCGTGGGATTTGCATGATGGATTATACTGTAATTAAAATTCCACTTTGATGTCCCCCCGGATATAGCCCCCCCGGTTTATAAGCCTTTCTACTGTATAGGTGCGTTCCTTTTGCGTTTCTGTTCCATTCTGGTGTTTCCAGTCGCTTAAGGGTTTTATTGATGTTTTTAGAACAGATTCTCGTGACTTGTAGTTAATGTGCATTATAAGTGAAGTAACATCATATATAATGGTATATAAGCTGTATTTCCTTTATCAAACACATTTAGTCTCGTCGTTACGGAATATTTATTTTATACCGGTTATAAGCCCCGGGATGTATAAGCCCTTCCCGTTTATAACCCCACCTTAAACCCCTTGTGTACGTTATGTTACCGAGTGTGTAGCTACTGTAAGGATTATCAATGAGGATCTTGTTTTGTTCCCTTGTTCAGACGAATCAGCGAATGATGTTGGTGCGGCTACAACACGAGGTCGAGGAACTCAGACGCCGGGTAGAGGAGACCAAGATGAAACTGGCATCAGAGATGAAGGTTTGAACACCTCTGAAGCGTTGACTGTATTGATCACATCCCTAGGGAAGGATAATGATCTGCGGTCAGAAGTCGAAGGATTTGTTATTTGCTTAGCCAGTAGTAGGAATATAGTTTTTAAAAAATCTGCGAAAGAGCTTATACATTCCGAACTTGCGGACGACTGATTTCAAGGGTTTTCTCCGGGTTCTTCGTTTCTCTCTCTCCCTTTCCATAAAATCGACTTTCTCTACAAGATCTCATTGTACCATCGAGCGATTGAACATAAACCACCGGCGGAGAAGGATGGACAACCACTCCCAGTGTGACGATGTTGAAATTTTTGTCAAGGGATATATGAGGCCCAGTGGACTCCTGAAGTCGCAATTGAAGATAACCAATCTCAGCTAACCAATCAGAAATCGAACTATGTCGAAAATAACCAATCTCAGCTAACCAATCAGAAATCGAACTATGTCGAAAATAACCAAGCTCAACTAACCAATCAGAAATCGAACTATGTTGAAAATAACCAATCTCAGCTAACCTATCAGAAACCGAACTATGTTGAAAATAACCAATCTCAGCTAATCAGAAATCGAACTATGTTGAAAATAGCCAATCTCAGCTAACCAATCAGAAATCGAACTATGTTCTTTGTGCGTGAGCTTTGAGTATTAGAATTCACTGCAATGACCCAAAACGTCGTCGAACAATAGTACTAGTATCGATGACAAGTAACGTACAGCCATTCCCGCCGTAGCGCTCTAATAATAGATTTCAACCGCTTAAATCCTCTGAGAATGAAGGTTTTCGAGGTTTTTTCTCTGACAGGCTGTTTATTTATTCTCCACCAGATGCGAGATCAGGCGCAGAAAGAACTCAAGCAACTACGGGAGGAACTGATGGAAAAGAAGATCAACGTCACGTTGACCAAGTCACAGAAAAGCTTGCAGACGTTCATAAGTCCAGAAAACGTTACAGCGTAGAATGGTGATGAGCAAATGCTCCTGAAAACAGGTCCCCACGCGACCACAGTCTGTGAGGAGGACTGGGACTAGCTGGCTCTATCCCAGCACGCAGTTGTTTTATCTTGTTGACAGCAAAGTTTTGCCTAAGAATGGAACTGTAGTGCTACTCTTACTTTTCTCATAAGGCTTACTAAGATTGATGCTCTGCCGGTTTCTCAATAATGCCCGTATGGCAAAAACCGCATCAATTCTTTAAGGAAGAACGCTGCAAAACTGGATCAGACACTTCTACGTTTCTTTAAGTATGGTGTGAATATTCTTCAATTCGGCAATCTAGACAAGCCAAAGGCAAGCAAAACCCCAACAAGTACAATACTGTTATTGCTAGGGTGTCTGTGGGGTGATAGAGCACCACATGTACACAAGTAGTGCAGTCTAAAAAGACAGCGTGCCTCAATCACTTTTTAAGAAAATTCTAACGAGAAACCGAGAATTCGTTTTGAGTTTCCTAAATTAAAAATTGAAGAGTGTCGAACACTCGGTTGTGAACAGACTTCTCTGTTCTCAAATCCTTAACCCTTTCACTGCCAAGAGTACCTGATATCAAACTTCAAGAAAATTCGAAAATTACACTAAGTAAAACACTGCAAAAAAGTTGCACCATGCAGAAGTACTAACGAATTAAGTGGTTTCATATAAATGGTCACACCATCTATAGGATTTCAGCCACAGACTCGAAAGTTAGAACAATACTATAAAACTTCTCTATAATTGACTCTGGGAGTGAAAGGGTTTTGAAATAGCTTCATAATGTATAGAGGAATGAGTGTATATATTTTGTATTTTTCTCCACCTATTTTTGTAAACCTAACAGTAAAAGACTCAAAAACTATTCGAATGTCGTATAAAACCTATTTGTTGGTATACCGAAACAGAACACTGACGTTGAATAACAAAATAAGTACATTGCATTATGCATAAAAATAATTTATTTATTTACCGTTTAGGTGTGAATGTCGCATATAGAATGTGTTTTTAGTGAAACAAAAACTACGGCCGACATTTTTACATGTCGAGAAACAGTACTATCCCACATTGCTAGCTTAATACAAGTAAATGCGCATTAGTAGATTGATATTTAGTTGGCAATAAATTATAAAAGATATTTGTTGTACGTTTTCTTGTTAGTGATAAATTTGTTTTATGTTAAAGGCGTTTGCGTGTTGTGTTTGCCACTCGAAAGTGATAAGGTAAAAATGTTATACTTATCTGAAACAAATTATCGACCCTCTTGTATGCATTTGAGGCTGAGGCTGAACACTGAACAAGCATACTATACGCTCGTTTAGAAAAAAGTTGTGCTCCTCTACACAAAACGATTGCTCTACTATGCACGATTTTTTTAAGAACCAGTAACTCGGATGAGGCTTCGCTGTTCTTAAATTAAATAAAAGGACAATTAAGAGGCTGACTGGATCGCTAAAATTTCAAAATTGCTCATATTTCCCGATATTTTGAAACAGTTGATAAGATATACCGATTCTCGTACCCAGAGCCCCAACAAACCGTGGGATCTAGGTACAAGTGTTGGTCATTAAAGAGTGTATTAGTGCTTTAACGTCCATGAACGCCAGACAATGCATTTGCTGGAGATTTTCAACACACGAAATTGCATTTTTTTTCTCAATTTCAGCCTGAAGTACCGGTTTGTTAATCTTGACAGGGCTGATCACGTTCTGGAAACGAAATAGGGTCCGGGCGTATGTCCCGGCGGGAATATAATGAGGCCCTCAGAAACATGTTTTTTTGAGGACTGTATATTCAATATGATCATTTCTGTTTAATATCAGTTAATAACTGTACGGGGCCAGTTATGGGCTCCTGACGGGGTGGAAAGATACAGATGTGATAAAAACTGGCAAAAAGTAACCCCCCCCCCCCCCCCCACCACAACTAGTTCCTATTCCGCTGGGCCTACATTTTCTAGCTAGACGTTTACAAAAGTTGCTCGGCAACGTTTTGGCAACTTTTGCCTTTTGGAGCAACTTTTTGCAACTTTTGGATTTGAGCAGCTTCCCGGCAACTTCTTTCAAAAAGAAAAATGTTATACTTTTTTTAAGAGAAAAAATTAAAAAAGCCCTTTTCTCGGTGCGTTTTGTAAACAGTGTCTAAATTTGACCCTCTTTAGCCTATTCTAGCTTTGACTATTATAGTCGTACTACTATTATAGATTTGCTCTTTCTGTGAAGATCATCACATATCGTTTCTTGGTTACCTGTGTTTTCTAAGCGATAAACGGTCAGCGGTATCTATGTGATGTGCTCACATTTACAAAATGTCGGAAACATTTTCCAGCTCGGAAGACTCTGCCAGTGAAGGCTAAGGTATCGACTCAATCGAAATAGCAAAATCACGAGCAGATATTAAAGAGCCCAAAAAGGCTGCGATTGCGATGACGATTGCAATGACGTGTTTCAGATCTAGAGCGTGCGATACACTTTTTAAAAAATAAGAACAAACTTAATATATAGAACAGTGAGGCTCAAATCACCCGAAAAAATGAGAACAAATTAAGAAAAATTTGAGGCTCAAATGAAAATTAAAAGAAAAAAACTCAAAAAAAATAAAATAGCAAAATGAGCGTAAAAAGAAAAAAATAGCAAAATGAGCGTGGCAAGCTGTCATCACACAGAGCATCAAACACATTAAATAAATTTCGTTACTGATTATTTTAATACAAGGAAACTCCAACTGTAACAACTACATGTACTGTTATCTGCTGTAAAATATACAAAAATTTAAATGCATTTCGAAATTGTAAATGTATTACAATTGTAGTCAAAAATATAAGAGGAAGAAGGCCTTTGAAGTCGATTTTCAATCATAAAAGAAGATATTGCAGTTAAGAACAAAATAAGAACATTTGAGCCTCAAATTGTTGAACCTGGGCAAAATTTTACTGGTCTTCTTGGTTCTTATTGAAAAAAAAGTGTATATCTGTTTTATTCACCTGTTCATGTTTACTGGGTACGCATTCCCACCACCTGCTGTTTAAAATCAAGCAAAGATAAGCATTTTAAAAAGTTTATTTGAGTATGTACGTTAAAAATTATTTGTGTATTTTCAAACTTTAATTTAAGGTACATACTAGATATTTTGACTTGAGAAACAAGCAACTTTTGAAGAATTTGTGGGAAACTTTTGGCAAAAATCCGAGCAACTTGTTGAAATACCTTGCCGCTGATTTCTCACGGAAAAGGGTTGTTGACGTAGAGCCGTTGTTCTCGATCAGAATCGCATGAACAAGTACAAACTATAGCACCGCAGGAGGTTAGCATAGTTTATCTTCGAATTCTCCGAATTAAACACAGGTCATCGATTCTTAAGCTTTGCTTCTTAAACCCGGCTTTAACTGAAGAAGAATGATGCAGTTTATCAATCGAATGCAGTTTATAACAGGTGACATTTTAACAACGTATCCTTTAAAGGAATGCGTAGTATTTGTTATATTTCTCGTGCTTTGGACTCAATTGAGAAAAAAACTGCAACAGTGGACGTACAAAGATTCACTGGCCAAACTTAGATTTCAGACAAGAATGCGAATCATCAATTTCTTCCATCTAGAAAGCGAGCAACGTCTGTTTAACCTTGCTCTTACGCCAAAATCGTACGGAGGGACCGGGAAATGCGAATCGCTGGCGATAGCCAGTGGAGTAATTCTCGATTCGGTTGTGGTGAATCAGTTGCTGCTACGGACTGAGAAGATTGCACATATTGTATCAAGGAAAAAAATCCAGGATTGGATTACAGTTGAAAAGAAGCAATACGCAGATGACGAAGCTCTAGCAAAGTTTGCATATCTTATTGGTGTTCAGAGATTATTGCTTTATAGTGAAACAGGGGAGCCCGCCGCGTGTGAATATCCGACTAAAAGAGACCTGGGAACGATTTGTAAAGCCCTTCTTGCCTGTGCTAAAATTAATGGCGACGTCACAGCTAGCGGCGTTGCCAAGGAAATGATGTCATCCATAGACAAAACAATCTTCAATGCACTAAAATCACTATTTGAAACGAGTAATCACGTGATGTTTAAGTCAGTTCGTGTAAACCCCCAGTTTAACAAAGATTTCTTGAGGCATTCCAAGCAAATGGATTCAGGGTTCGAGCAAATCGCACGAGAGGTGGTTATTTACGAAGAGGAACAAGAAAAAGCTGGTAAACCTGTGGCTGAAAACTTAGTTTATATTTGCAAAGTTTCGGTTAACGGATGTGCGGGTCTTTTTGGCCTCCGGCATCACGTCTTTACAGGGTTACCAAGTCCAGATATTGTGACTGCTGAGCGAAATGCCCTGTCTGCTTTGCTACGTGCTCTGTGGGTGATACCCAATCCGGAGGCAGCTAATCGTGTCTATCTATGTTTAGACCCCATCAAAAACTCGTCAAGAGGGAAGCACCAAATTTTACAGTTTCTACGTAGAGATGAAGAAGGCCACTCCCCGCGGTATGGGGCCCCGCCGCCTGGGTCATGCGGACTTCCGGTTTTCGCAATTGACCCAATAACTTTTGCTGCTGACAAATTTCTTGGAATATATTCGTGCCAGCAGAATCCTCCTCAGAAAAACTTACACCCTTGTCGAAGGTCACGGACTACTGACCGTGATAGCTTTTACAAGCATGGTGGACTTATATCACGTGCGCTGCTGGCCGTGAAAGGCAACCCATCGCGAATTGAATACAAGAAAAAGAAACAGAAAAGAAAGCCACTCCCTTCACAAACTCACCTAAACGCACCCACTTAATGTTTCAACATACAAGGAAATAAGAACAAATTAAGATTAGTTTGAGGTTCAAATCGCCAAAAAATTAAGAACAATGAGCCTCGGCCAAATTGACTGGTTCTTATAAAAAAAAATGTATTCACAGTCGGAAGTTTAAATTTCGGGTTTTTCAAGCAAATGTATCATCAGAAAGGATTATCGACCATATGTCAAAAATTGAATCTAGGGTCAACACAACTCCAACACATATAGCTTCCGTATTTGCCTACTGTCAGTGCGGCCAAAAAAAGTTTTTGACATCTGTTTGAAACATCTGGTTGTTTCAATTGAAATTCTGTGCGAACCAAAACAAAGTTGCCGTAGTTATTCAAATTGAATGAAATTTTTGGGGGGATTTTCGAATGACTTAGAACAAGGCTGTTATGAGTTTCAGATTGCAGCATAAAATCGAGGTTTTTTTGGCAGTAAGTCGGTCTTTTAAAACTATCTATAAGCAAGTTTCGTAGAAAGGTATTGTTTGCTAACATAATCTGCAAATAAAAGAATAACAAATTTCAAGTCCATGGAATTGTCATATCGATACGATAACTTCTGTATTCCATTCAAAATGTACGAGCCTCCCCATCGCCTTGTGAGACCATGTGCCATGGCAACAATAATGTAACTAACACTACTTCCTGTCGTGTGTCAGTATAAATTAAATAGGCGACGAAGTCTATGAATGTGGATTCAATTACTTAAAGACTTTTTAGAATCGTTTTTTTCATTTTTTTGTTTTAGCAATTTTGCGAACGCGCTTGAACAAGTGCCTAACGGTACCAGTTCGAATAGTTGACGATTCTTTTAAATGAATTTTCCTTGGTTTGATAAACGTATTCAAAACTTGTTTGCAGAAATCTAATGTTTTTGATTAAAAAATAGAGAATATTATGGAACTGATATCTGCTCCGCTTCAATTTCTTGATACTTGACAACAAAAGACTTTACAGAACATCTTCTTTACAGCTCGACGAATCACAGGCAATTTGCAATAAATCATTAAAGGATTGAGCGAAGAATTCATAAAAACGACAGTAATTAAGATTTGGTTAGCCCCGTGTACCGTCGTGGTTCTTCCAGTTGCGTTTACCACCAGTGCTAAACAAAAATACGGCACATAACACGCTAGAAAAACAGCATACATGTATAACATGTTGTCGGCTGTCTTCTGTAAGCGCGCCATTTGTAAAGCGCTAATTCTGTTATGCGGCGGGGTCGATAGAAGCCCTCGAGTCGAGAATGTAGTCCTATTAATTTGCACCCGGAGTCTGTAGAGCAATTTGTAAATCTTGATGTAGTTAAAAGACGTTATTAAAACGGCAATCAATATCAGAGTATTGATTACTATCCAATATGTACCAACGCCGATTACAAAGGCAAAGTCGATCAACCCCGAAGTGACCCACAAAGCGGTTATAGTAATTTTTACACGTTTTATGCTTACAGTAGCTCGATATTTCGAGTGTAAAAGTACGGCTAAGAAGCGGTCGACACTAATACAAGTAATGGTTAACAATGAAAGCCAGGCTAGACAGATTGTCACCAGATTGTATGCGATTCCAAGGTGGCAGTGTAGCATGAAGGACCGCTTCATCCCCGCAACTCTGAACGCCACGTAGAGCGGCTGCGCGAACGTCCCAACTCCGAGATCTGAAACTGCCAGGTTATAGAGAAGCAGATAATAGGGCCTTCGTAGTAATAACACTTGTCTCTTGAGAGCTAAAAGAATCAAGACGTTACCGCCAAACGCTGTAATGGCGAGTGTGGCATTTAGACAACAAACGAGAGTATAGGTGATTGTTAGGTCTTCGGAGTATTTCAGTCGATCTGAGAGAACTGAGCAGAAATGACCAAACATTGTAGTGACGTACT
Organism: Hydrozoanthus tunicans; assembly: GCA_026413305.1. Lineage (NCBI taxonomy): Eukaryota > Metazoa > Cnidaria > Anthozoa > Zoantharia > Hydrozoanthidae > Hydrozoanthus > Hydrozoanthus tunicans. The sequence continues at coordinate 2,478 of JAOBAT010132841.1, read as the reverse complement.
GTTATGTTTGTAAATATTTTTCACAGCTTTCGCAAAGCTTTTCTAGTTCAATAAACTGGTCTCCTTTCCCAGCCAGTGAAAGAACTGTTCCATTTTAATCATGAACCGTAGCCCACGTTGTAATCAACTCGGGTTCATCAACGACATTCTGACGTTTTTTGCACGCATTCACTCAATATGTTGTGTATCTTTAATTTGAAGCATATCGAGATAAATGTCTACCGGAAAAAGTTTTCACTCATTTGTACGACTTGTTTCACCGGAAAAAGTTTTCACTCATTTGTACGACTTGTTTCAGCTGCACAACAAGTGAAGTTTTAAAAAGAAGCTTCTAAAATTGCATGTTACATCCAGTTTGCAATCCTTCAGTGAGAGTAAAATTCTTTCCAGCAAGTCGAGTTGAAGAGAGAGTTAAAAACCAATATTTTTAAAATTAAAGCATGTTAATTTTTCTAGCAATTGGTTTGCTAAACAAAAATAGACTTTATTTAAACAGAAAGTTTACTTTGCAAAAATGAATTTTGTTATCAGAAAAAGCAGAATCTGTTTCTACATTTTACGAATATGAAAAGACCGCCCTCATCTTGCATTAAGGCTGGAGTGTATAGGGCCGAGTTTGCGTATGTTAATGAAAACATCTCAACCAACTTAGTTTTATATGCTGATCTTTCGTCTTACTATCTACAAAACAGAAGTCCACTTAGAAGACGTCAAAGAAAGTGTGTATTTGTGCTGAACACTGCCAATCAGTGATAATGCAAGCAGATAATTGTCATAATTATGCAAAGGAGTAAAATATCTCTAACCTCGATACACGTCATTTTGCGTAGTTACAAACAACGTCTGTTTCATTTCGTTTTTATCATGAAGGAACGACTTTGCAAGTCTAGATCTTTTGCCTAAGTTATATTATTGTTGAGAAAGGTTTTGATCGTGACGCTAATGCATTATTGCTTTGTGATAAAAAAATGCATTTTTTAAGAACCAGTAAAATTTTGTTCAGCGTCAATGTTCTTGTTTTGAGGGCAACTTTAGCTTAAAGTATACTCTTGTTTTGTTGTATTTGTGGCATTAGCATTTAACGTCGCGTGTGTTCAATGAAATACAGGTCCACAAGATTGCAGTATACATTACTGAATAGGAAACTTATAGTTTAGCATTTAATTAACAAATGAACAACTAAGTATATGAAACTACAAATGTGCAAGTTGCAATATATAAAGTAAGTCGCATGTACAGTAGCAGTACATAAACGGACAATGCCATTTTTTTCTAAATAGTTTGGATTTCAGCCTCATGTTTGTCTTTATTTTGTTCAGTCTTCTATAATTATTTCTTTGGCAATTTCAGCCTCAGTGTTCTATGTAATAATAATAACAATAATAATAATGATAATAATAATAATAATGATAATGATGATAATAATAATAATGATAATGACAACGATAATGATAATGATAATGATAATGATAAAAACAATAATAATAATAATAATAATAATAACAATGATAATAATGATAATAATGATAATTATAATAATAATAGTAATAATAACAATAACAATAATAGTCGATCCAGTCTCTTGATCTCCTATCGCGGGACACTTGTCGAAAAAGAGTAGGGAGGTCTTCCTCAATACCGGCAAAGTCAGCTGTAAATCATTGTTAAGCGCCTTTGATCATATACATATGGAAAAAGGCGCTATATAAATGGTAGACATTAATTAAATCAAATCAAATTAGTTAATAATGAATAATATAAATCTTATAACAAAAGTTGTAGTTTTACGTTTAACTATAAAAGTAGTTAATAAAATTAAAACTCAACCACGTTGCTGTGTGGCATAGACCATCGTCAGATTCCAAATGTAAATGCGTGTAAACTTCAATTTTAAATTATGGCTGAAAACGTTCCATAAAGGGAAAGTTAGGATCAAGCGAGTCTCACTCTGGACAAAGATCCGTAGCAACCGGATACACGTGCACAGAAGGACAAGTTTCTCAATGAAAAAACTATACTAGGGAGCGCGCTGCTTATTTCGTTCGGAAGCAATGAAAATAGTAGAAGAGTTGCAGTTGTAATAGTGTAGTAGCAGTAGCAGTATCAGTTAAAGTAAAGTGGTGCATCTATGTTGCGCCTTTTCCAGCTAAAGGCGCTTTACAATAACAGTTTACCCCCAGCGAACCGGAAGCACATATATAGGCGCACTTGGCAGCCACTTCAAAGCGGTGCTGGTACCCGGAAGGATTGAAAGCAGAGTGGCCTTTAGCGGGAAAGAAGATTGCCCAAATATTCAACCCTCGTAGTAGTAGTAGTAGGTTGAAGGAAGAAATTTATATTTTCTAATATAAGGTTATTATTGCGCCACTTCATAGTCAAACGAGCAGTGATAAGTATCTCCTATTTATTTATTTATATTGTATAATTCACAATGGTTTCCCATCACGTGAATATAAGTGTAGTGCAGGTGCTAAGTTT
>JAOBAT010132830.1:0-12252 GCA_026413305.1 Hydrozoanthus tunicans | reverse complement strand
AATCTTGCAATGGGGGGGTGGGGGGGGGGGGGGCTTTCACACTCCTTAACTCATTTCACACCTTTAGTTTTTAAATCGGGACTTGTCTAAGAAGTATCAGACGTACGTGGAGTGACACAATGCAATGCGCGCGCCGGTTAGGTCCACTCTGAATCCATATTCTGAAGAAAACAAACTGCTAGCCTTGAAAACAAATAGTATTTATAACTGAGTATTCATAAACAATTTCAAAGAGCTATTCATAGCCCCAGCTTTTTTAAACAGTTCTTCTACAACTGTCCCAGGATTTTCTACCCAGATTTGTTTTTGACGTCCGGTGCAATGATGCTAGTCTCCTCCTTACACTTAAAAGTATACACGTATATATCGCAAAAAATAAACACGGGAGTTGCGGGATGGTTGTGACGCCTTTTATGTGCTACATAGCAGATCGGTGAAATATAGAGCGTATCAGCCACCCGTATCAACTGCACGTGCTGATATCAAAAACAGCCAATCAAAAACGCACGATTTCCTTATCACCACGTGTGATTGATATGAAACCTTTCCCATCTTCCGCTGAAACAACTTGTCAATCTACTCTTTTCGTCCGCCAGGAGAATGTTACGTAACAGTTAAGGACTGGCTATGGACGCGTTAAATGCCTTAATTAAAAAACGATTCATCAAAAAACAAAAGAGTTATTTTGAAAACGTCTTCAAACATCTAGAAGGACTAATCATGTGGAATATTCTTATTGTCTGATTAAGTCCTCTTTTAATTCTTTTAACAACCCGCCGGAAGTTGGTAAAAATATTGAAAGGACTGATGGACCAGAAATTTACGGTAACTATATATTTGTCCGTAAAACACAGCGAGTTGTCTGTGAAACAAATAACGAGTTTATTACTAGACGCTCAGTCGGAATCTGTCGATCTTATCTATATCAGTTAACCCTTTCAGCCCTAAGGCATCTGTCAACATCTAAATTCTCCTTACAGTAAACAAAAGAAAACAAGCTGGTTAGTGCTGAGAATATGAAACTTGATCATCATCCATATACATACTTCTATTCTAATTGCTTTTCCGTAAAATTTAAACCACGACTAACCCTCTTCAATTTAAACGTTTCAAACCAGTTGAACAGGCGGACGCTTCGAATGATTGACCCCTACCATATAGAACTAAAGTCACAAAAGAAAGGGATCGAAATCTATTCTAAAACAGATTAAACATTTAGGAAAAAATCTAAACCCAGTTATATTTCTACGATTGATGTTGTAGTACATTCAGAAACAGACAATGAAGAAGAACAGATAGAGGAAGACCAGATAGAGTTACCAAAAGCAGTTTGTGACGCTACAGGTACAGGAGAACTCTAACTTTCTGTTCCACAGACTGCAGCGATGGCTGAATGCGGAGAACAAGATCTCAATAAAACTATTCAAACTGCTTTTTCTGAGTGTTTTGATAAACTTTTAAAAGTAAAGGAGTCAGAACTACAGCATTTAGCTAAGTTAGAACAGGCCATGGTAGAGAAACAGGCCCACGGGTCCCAATTGCAACACCTAGGGGTGAAATTTCCAATCTTTCACGGGAACGAGATGGAGGATATTAACCAGTTTCTATTAAAGTTGGCAGGTTGCAGATTTTTATGAATGGAATGCTGAGCAGATTACTGCCGCCTTACCAGTTTCACTGGAAGGAAAGGCCAGCCGCTCGCTTGTTCAATTCCAACCATTAATGAATAACAGTTTTGTCTCGATTTATTTCCTTAGCCCTAAACTCAAAGGATTTGGTTGATTTTTCATGCTACAAGGATACTGGCGCTCCAAATAGATACGTTGTGGAGGAGATGGTTTTCATTGCCCTCTTTAACCCAATACAATACGTTGCCCACGATTTCTGGTCACCAAGGCGCGAGTATCTACTGTCGCAAGAGCGGTGGGAACCCTTCGACCGGGAACAACTGACACTGCTCGATCAGGAGAATGCTCCTGAAGTCCTAATTGACTTTATGAAAGACTTAAATCGATCCTGGGATAAAGTACAATTTTTCACCTGTGGAGATATTCAACGAGACCTCCTCATAAATTTGTTATGGGAGGTCGGGAAAAGCAACATTCCCCAGGACTTAAACAATCTGCCTGCGCAATACCGTCCTCGAGCCGCCCAATTGTCCACGTATTGTGGGCAAAGACGGATTGGCTGCAGGCATACATCACACAAATATAACCGTTGTGCAGCCCGTTCCTTTTCTTTTTACTTTGTTAGTATCATATATACTCAAATATCAAGAAAGCATGAAGAACAAATCACAGAATAAAACAGCAATTAACATGCATCTCAACTGGTTCGTCTGTTGTAGACTTTGCTTCGGGATTCATTTTCCTTTGTCTCAAACTTAGTCCATGCCATACCATAGCGAATCGCGATAATATAATATTGGTATATTAAATTTTCTAGTATTTGATCTTGTGATGAGCAAATACTTTTGTGTTGCCGTCCTTTGCATGACTGACGAAAAGTTTTTTTTTCGAACACGTATGTTTTTACATAACGTAGTCTGATACCTTTTCTTTGACGTCACGTCATTATCGGCTTCAGATTATGTTGTTGACTTACTATAGTGTTACTATTATTTCATAGCTATATAACCATTTTCATTTATATTTAGTTTATAAAAAAAACGCCAGGAGGCATTTATCTAAAAAGGGGAGTGATATGTAACGATACAAAATACTTAACTTTATGTTTTAGAAATTTATAAGATGAATTACGTTTTGAGACAAGTCTGATAACTCAGTGAGACAGACAAGAGAGTCTGGAACATTCTAGAAGGTTCCATAGATTTTCGTGTCACACTTGTATAGTTGTCTGGATGCTCTCTTATGGTTTAATCTGGTTGATGAAATTGGTTGTTTATAGATAAGAACCTTACAACTCATGTGTATGTCAACGGAACATCTAATACATTGCATTGGCCAGGCCTAGACAATTATAGCTTTTACAAGCCTAAACAAGTGACACATCAAAGATATATAGTGTAAGCTAAGTATTCTAACTCAGTCTCCAGTAGTAGTAGTAGCAGTAGCCTTGAGTTGAGCAGTAGTTGAGCAGTCTAGCTCTGACGCTTAACCATGTAACATCTCTGAAGAAGCTAGAGCGTCTCACTGCAAAATAAAGGTTCGACCCCTTGTATCTCTGCCAATGCGAGTGATTCCTCATACGGGGTAAAAGTCCAAAGTTGGTCCACAATAACTCCGTTACACCGCTCACCATACAAAATAAAATCTAGATAAATTTTAATAAGGGTACAGGGCGTCCAAAAAGGGCTTGTCTGAGTTAGGTGGTTTATACATTACATGGACTATGTAAAATGTAAGAACTTTATACAACATTATATAACTGTATAAGAGCTGTGTACGGTAAAATCGTTATCATTACTGTTTGTCGCTCTTCGCTGTACTTGTTTCAAACAGTCACGTATGTTGGTGTATGTGGTATACACAAATGAAAGATTTAAAAAAAAGAGAAGTGCAAATTTGGTATACAGTACCTGGATCTCAAAACCTCGAAATGACCCTAAACGGTGTAAAAATCACTCCTAAAGGAATCAGAATGACCCTTCCAGAAGTCGAGTCCTTTGGGAGTCGTAATGACCCTTTTAAGGAGCTGATATTTTAATTTGAAGGGACAAATGACTCTTTTTGAGGGGTCGTCTTGGGGTAAAAAAAACGACTCATTTCAAAGAGTCAAAATGACCCTTATAAATTTACAGTGTACTATTAACGTTAACGGAAGCAATGAACACCAGGCCCCGGTTGCACGAAGCCTGGATAAGCAATCTGCCGCATAAGTAATATCTGTTTCATGCAGTTAACCTATAATGAAAGTTATTTGACACCATTTAAACCATTACTCTAGAAGTGTTCAACTCACTTAACAACCAGAGTTATAGAGAAATCAACAAAGAATCAAACAATCTTTGAATTATTAGTGTCGATCATTAGCTTTTTATGCGGCGGATAGCTTATCCAGGCTTCGTACAACCGGGCACAGGCAAGTGTATTCAAGTATGGTGCAAAAAATTCTCGTAGTTTACAAACGCTTCCTGATTCTTCTACAGATAGATAATGTGCAGACGATTTGCGGTAAATGTTTCTTACCTACTCCTTTTTGATAAAGTATAAATTTAATGGTGTAAGTCAGATACAATTTGAGGACCCTTGTATATTGATCATGAGCTAGTTAAATATAAGAGAGAAACTGAACGGTATAATTCATTCTTGGAATTGATCACGCCTTCAACAACTTTTTAAGTTTGAAGAAACGTATCATAGTATCTTTGTTTCATTCTTCAAAAACAATTTTGAAATTCAGTGAAAGTCCCATAGCCAACTTTATCTCCTCTCCTAAGACTTTTAAGTTGTGACCAACAGTGGCGACACAGGGAACAAGAAAACTGCGTGGAGTCTTACAAGAGCCTGAAAAAGCAAGAAAGATTATAAAAGTTAATGTAAGGGCAAGTTCGACATTCTATTTTAATCTATCCAATTCCTAGACCCTAGTGTGTTCGAATCTATTTTTGTTCTTACAAAAAGCTAAATCCCTTCTCTAGCCTAGTGGCACACGCAGGTGCTTACAATGATCGACTCAACGGTCAGTTTAAATAGCTAACACAAATTTTGACCACTCTGAAAAAAGATGGCGGATGTACACTTTACCACAATTCCTTGCGGACCTAACACTTCTAAACGAGGCTCAGAAAAAGCCAAAGTTGGTGAAACTCTTCCTTGCACTAACAACACTATGAGCGGCAAAGAATAAGTTTACAATTTTATTCTTTATGCGTTTTTATAAGCAAAATTAAGCTTTTAATGCGCTAAGAATTGTGGGTAAATGTACAGGTCGCCATGACCTTTTCCGAACGGTCCATTATCAACGTTAACACACTCCAATTATCAAGATTGAAGAATTTCTGAGACAACAAAAATATTGCTTCATTCAAAATGCTGATTAATAATGAGGTGTAAAATTATTCTTATATAATTCTGTCGACGTGTTTCCACAGGCACGAAGCAACACCTTTTTGGATTCAAATCAACGAGCTCTGTAAGTTGTTTGCCAAAGCTCTATCAAATGAGCCACAGAGCCAGCTAGAATTGAACACGTAAGAAAAAAGATAAGCAGGCAAGGTTCTGTCGTTGAGCATTGATAAGCTTGTGATTAACAATGAATGGAGTAATAAATTCCTTTACTGTACAAATTTCATTGCTCGGCAAAACACGAGTTGTTAGTGGTCAGAATCTCTCTACATGCACATTACACTCTACCTTCAAATTTTCTCGAAAATAGATTTCAAACCTGATGCAGTAGCTGATCGTCGAATACAAAAGCAGAAGCCCAGCCTGTTGAGAAGAGTAAGCGACGGTTACTAATGAAATAAGCGAGACGGTTTAGTATTGGATACATAAAAACGCCAAATAGGTTAAAATTGGTTTAGTATTGCTTTACGAACAAGGGAAACAACTTCTCAGTATGATTAATTATTGGTTTTCTTTGGCAAAATAAACCTCTATTGAAGATTCTATACCAATGATCTCTTCTCACTCAATGAAATCGTTGTGTCTTATGTTATTTCAATAAGTCAGGAGTACTTTAAAACTTCATAAACATAAAACTGCCATAATACAACAGTTTTTTCAAAAAGGAGTAAAATTTTAGGAACAAGATTTTTTTAAGTTGCTTTTTTTCTTTCAAATTTTCTATATATTCATGTAGTATTATGTGATAAATAAATTATTGTCACCGCGAAATGATAGGAAATGCTACCAATTTAGAGGACAGAGTTTTAACCAGCTTGTCCTATCCTCTTACGGCGATGATAACTTATTTATCACATAATACTACAAGTTTGTATCCACTCGCCGACGAATTCATAAGTTTTTTTTTAATTATTTTACTAAAGTTTCTATATATTCAATTTTGTTGACAAAACGTGAAAGAGGCCCTGCAGGTCAAAACATCACAGACTTTGAAACCTGAAATAGAAATTTTGTCTATAATAGAGATTTATACTTTTTCACTGCTTATTCCGTATCAATTTTATTCAAAACGTCATAGAGTGCAGGGCAATTTTAAAGTGCATAAAAAAAGAAATATTTTATTATCACAGTGCTTGTGGATAGACCTAGCCAAATAAGGAAAAGCGCTAATTTTGTCAAAGTCTTTTATGATTTTTGAGATATATATTTATATATATTAAAATATTAAAAAAGTTCATATACTGACGTTACCAGTCGAGGGTTAATTTCGAACTAACTTGCATTTTACAAAAATCTTCTACTGATAATAACCCGAGGATGAATTTGAGCCAAACTTGGGCTGCTATAACCTATCTCGAGGTAGGTAGACTATCAGTCCAAGTGTGGCTTACATAAATTCATCGAGTTTGACTTTTTCTCTTTTTAATCTACGTCTTCTGCATATGTAATTTACAGATAAATAAAGCCTTTCTCGTACCTGAGCTGCAGCAGTAAATCCGAATATCTGTGAGATAACGAAAATTTGAAATTATTACTTATTTTGTTTCATGCACTTGTTATAACCAATTAGTAAGTGTTATATTTGCTTATAAACCATGAAAGCGATGCCTCTTGACGGTAACATAGTTAACAAATGACTTGGGAGGCTTAATATGGTAGGAAACCTGGAAATGGAGTCTGATGGAAAATGATATAAAACAACAGGTATACGACTTATGGGATAATTTAAATTATATTCTATGTTTAACAACATTCAAAACCTTACTAAAATGAAAATGCTTTTTTGACATTACTTACCGCGAACACCATAGGCAAGGATACTGCATCAGATAAAGCTCCTGCCAATAGGGGGCCAAAAAATACTCTGAAAAGCATAATAATTAATAAACAAATTACAATAGTAAAACTGAAAAACTGCAGTAACAACGTTATTAACAAAGATATCTATAGAAACGCCTGTAACTGTAATAATCTTAAAAATTATGATTTTGATGAAGATAATGCTGATAATGATGACGAAAAAATAGCAAGTGTCGGCTAAACTATAACGATATACAATAATGTCGTTGAATAAAATAGACCTCCTCAAAGCTTATTCAAAAACACTTACCCCAAAGAGGTTGCAGCAAAGAACACTGAAGACAACACACTTGTTGTGACAAGGTCGATTTCATTTGATTCATTTCTAAAGAGAGTAAAAAATAATAAATAACGAGGTTATTTTCATCGTTATCAATTCTTAAGGTTACAAAACAAGCATGTAATAAGCAAACAAAACCACAGGCTTCCCAAACCTAAAATTTCGTTTGGTAGTTCATAGTTAATATACGGACTGGTTAGGAAAGCCGACAAACCTCAAAAGGGGAATGCCAAGAGTGTTCAAAGACGCTTTGTTTTATGTTGAACAAACCATGACCCTGCACATTCTTTGATTCAGGGTTTTTTTTGTTTTGCCCAAGTTTTGTGCAGGGTCAAGACCAGAAGACAAAAGAAAATGGCCAACAAAGACATATAACAATGGTTTCCTAACCAGTCCGTATACATCAACTATGAGTAGGTATACTCGAAGACGAGAAGGGAACAACACGTCTTCGCATACATCTACCAAACGGCCTCAAATGCCACAAAAACCGGAACAAAACACATGAAGACAACACATATGCGGTAAGTGAAGTTTATTTCAAATTAGGAAGGAATCTGTTCGTATTTTAGAGATTCAAAAGACTTTCCCATACATTCTCTTATACGGTTAGTGTTACTTAGGATCTATTAGCTAACACTAAGTACATGAAGTTGGTCATACTAGGTTTGTCATGCATAAAAAAGTCGAATATTGCGTTTAGGAAGCCTGTGTCAAAACCAAAAGCTACCTTGTTGCTTCGATCATAAACGGCAGCGGGGGAATAACGGCGGCACCAAGCCCTAATCCTATTAGAACCTCGGCAATTACTGTAAGCCAGATTGTCCTGTAACAGAAATACGTACAATAACGGAGAAATGAGACGAGTTTTGGGGGTCAATTTTGTTGTTTTAGTAAGTATATAACCAACCATTCCACACTGTTATCAAAATTCCATGAGGTTTACCAAAGGATGGGATCTATCTTTTTCTCTCTCCTACCACCTCTGCGAGACCTCTACCAACCTTTACGTAGGCCAGGTAGCTTGCCCTTTTTGATTCTTGGCTAAAAAATATCTAAACAAAAAGCTAGGAAAAACTTTGCATGACAGAGGTGTTAACCCGATGAACTTCCTATTTGTGGTTAAAGAAATATCATGAAAAACGTAAACAAAGATGTTCTTATAAATACTGATAATTCGACTTTAATTCAAAGATATCGTTAGAGCGAGAAACAAAATTAACAAGCTATCAAGAAGCTAAGACGCGACGTTTTCGATTCCAAGAATTAGGGGCTTAACTTTGACTACTGATATGAAGTCCCCTAACATGCTTTCTTTAAAATGAAATAGCGTTTATTGTGGGATACTGCCACGTAGATAATGGTTTGTTATTTCTACTCAGAATGTCTTCTAAGCTAGTTCACGATTTGCTATGAATACCCTTGCTTTTAGTATATGGTAAAAGCAATGAAGAGATAGGATCTACCTACCCAACCGGTAGTAAATTGTTCAGGAAAGGCGCTGGTCCAAATATCAGAAAACCAACAGCGCAAGTTATAAACCCAAACATGAGAATAAGCATGTGCTTACCCTGAAAGAACAAAGGTAAGGTAGTTGATTCAACTTGTTCCCTAGCAACAGAACTTAAAAGTGTATTATAGACCTTCTCAAAGTTTTAAGTGCAAATATTAAGTTTACAAAAAAATATATTGTATCGATGATGAAGCTGAATGCAGTAGAATGTATACGGTTTATATTACAGCATAATGGGCGCTCTGTTTCTTTCTCGAGCGAAATTCTTTTGTTTTATAAAGTTTATGATACAATTTTATCATGTTCTAGCATTTGATTTCTTAGTTTCCACGTTTTCTGCAGTTTCTTGTCTTCACAAGTTTTCGGCAGTCCTGTACTTTTCAGGTGAATACACCTCGGATGCCGAAAGCTCGTGAAAACAGAAAGGACAGAAATCACAGAAAATGTTGGAAAGAAGACCAATGGTTATGGCGTGATAGAACCTATCACGATATCCCAAAGAAGGCTCAACAAATGTTATAATCTTTAACTTATATGAAATACTCGCGTTTCATAAATTCAAAGCAAACAAGCTCTTCGATTTTAATTTCAACTTATTCAAAATGTCTTTTACTACCTGCAGGATTATGAGTACCTTAAATAAGCATTTAAGCCTGTATAATAACCCAAAGTTCCTAGCGCATTAACTTCAATGATTGCCAATCAAATTCTTATTGAGAATCTGTTAACCTTAAATTTGACCCACACACAGTGTTGTTAGTACAGGGAATAGTTAGTCTACCAGTTGTTAATTTCCCTAAGTTTCTTTTAACAGTGCAAGGTGAAATTTACAGCCGCCTTCTTTTTCATAACTCATGATCAATTGTATATTCATTTTATGTCACTTACCACTCTGTCAACAAGCTTCCCCACAGCAAGTGTGGCACACAGGTACGGAATCCACAACGCAATATACAATAAGCCAGTTTCTTGTGCATCAGTGTGAAGAAACTGTCAAAAATTAGGACATAAGCAGATTTTCTCGTAGAAAGTTCTCCTTCCGTACCGATTAGCCCTATTACATGCACCTCTATTTATTTACAAGTCCTTCACTTTAAAAGAAGTCAGTGATAAGTTAGCTTTGATGTTTATCTTTGCCTTGCTGACTCGCACTTTTCTGCTTCTGTTTTGTCTCGTTGTTCTCATTATTAACTCTGCCTGTGTCCCTATCAAGCTTAATTTCTTATTTTTTGGATTAAAACTGTTGTCATCTGTGAACTCAAAGTCGAAAAACCAAAGAAAAATTTCCACGTGTAAGTATGATTTTTGATCAAAAAAGATCGGAATGCACATTTTGACCGAGCAGGCCGGGGACTTTTAACCTGTGACGTAGCAGCAGTGAGTGATGTGGTTTCGGTTAAAAAATGTCTATTCTGTGACAAAATATCATAAAATTTTTAATTCAAACAATTTCAAGAGCACAATTCATTGTTTAAAATTATAAAAATGTGACTATTGTAGCCAGAGTTGAATTTTTTTGAAACAAAAAAAGATTGTCTCTGCTTCATACCTCCTGCTACGTCATCATTGCACGCTTCAAGTATAAAAATGTAACAGGAACGGCGAGAAAAATGTTTTATTTTCGAAAATTACTATTATTAAAGGGTTCTAGTTTTCATCTGGAACTTTAAAAAATAAGCTAGGAACTTTAATTGTTTGTGTACTATATTTTCCAAACATTTTAACTAACCGCAGCTACGTCTTTCGCTTTTGTAGAAAAATAAATCAGATAGACGACGTGTATAATATACAAGGCATAGAAATAGCTCAAGTAAAACATGAAAGTGCAGATTCTAAAAATCAGGTTTCTAGAACAAGAGAGTTACTTTTTCTTACTCACAAATGCACTCGCATGCGCACGATAAACTCACCTCTTTTCCAAACTTGGCGAAGATGGGCTCCAGTACAGTAAAAGACAAACTCCCAACTAGAGAAGTCTCAACTAAAATTGTTCAGAAATGGCCTTAGTGAGTTAAAGTGCATATGAAATGAAAAATTTTATTACTTCAATGGATAGACCTTGCTTCGTACCTCCGATAAGCACTTTAAGATCCCTTGAAAGTTTGCTCACGTGGTGCAAAAATCCTTCCGATTTCGGGGGACCTAAAGACATTGTAAGAAAAGTAAGTATTGCATACCCACTCCTTAATCTAATTTGAAGTAATTCAAAAAACTATATCAGTAATTTAGATATGATAATAAAATTTAGTTTGTGCTATTTAGGCCTCAAATTTTGGTTAATAAATTTTTCTTTAATAATCGTGTTCGGACACACTCTCCTTTCCAGTGTCTCCGAAAACGTTTTTAAAACAAAAAAAATTAACCAAGAATTTAGGCCTGAATGGCACAAACTAAAGTTTTTGTTATATCTTTTACAGCCTACAACAAAATTTTATTACTTGTAGAGCATTTCCAAGAACATATGTATTAAGTTGCTTTAATATAAAGTTTCATTGCATTTCTTTTTAAAATTTTGTTGTACACAGGATAACGTAGTCTCGGTTTGAAAAACTAAGCAATATGATTTGGGAAAATCGAACATTAGGTGGCTGCCTAATTTTACTCACTACGCGTAGCGACCCCGTACCCAGGCTCTCCCATCTTCCCTGGACCTCATATCAGGGCTCTTTCATCTTCCCAAAAACTCGTACCGAAGCTTTTTCACTTTCCCTGGTCAGTGTACCCAGGCTCTTTCATCTTTCCTGGACCTCGTACCCAAGCTCTTTCAACTTCCCTGGACCTCGTACCCAGACTCTTTCATCTCCCAAGAGTCTGGGTACGCAAAGAACTAAATAATGAAAGAACTTTTCGTTGCCTTACTTTGGAATTTTTCTCCCCAGAGAAAAATTATCACCAGAACGCCTGCTAGTATCTGTATTATTCCAAAGATTGCTGGTGGCCACAGGTATCCGAGACGCTAGGAAAAAGGAATGACATGGAAGTATGTTACACAATCTTAATAAGTGCCATTAAAAGGTGGACATAAGAGGGTTCTATGGAAAATTATTTGTATGAAAACCCGGATGCAAAGCTTTACGATTAAATAACGTTCCGTGTAATGGCAAGGCAACATCTCATCTAGGCATTTTACTATTCCTGCACCATAATGCTTAAATTTTCATACTGAGAATACTTCAACTTGTGTAAAACATAGTTTAGAAGGGGAAAAATATAGTAAAACTCCATTTTAAAGCAATGTCTCCTTTGTGCTATAATAATTTAACCAATCACAGGACTCCAAAACCAAAGCAAAGAAAACCTTTGTATTATCAATGTTCCATACATGGAATTTTTCTTAAACTTGAAAATAGAAATTTTTTAACTCGAAGGGTGTGAATGTGTGAACCTTGAAAGAAAGAAATAAGCTTACTTATGAAGAAATGCAGGGGTTTTTGCAACAATGTCGCAGTTTTTAGCAGTGGGGTTGTTACTTAATAATGAACTTTATTAAATGGCAACTCTGATTTTCGGTCAATAACCAAATTTCCAGCGTTCTGATTGGCTGAACTTAGGTCAATAAGCTACCGTACAGA
>JAOBAT010132819.1:0-12253 GCA_026413305.1 Hydrozoanthus tunicans | reverse complement strand
GCTTTATTAGATGTGCAGAGGATACTCACGGTATACTTCATTTACACACTTTCTCTCTATTGCAGAGCAAACTCTGTGTCCTGGCGTCTCTGTGGGAAACAAAAACGTCGTTAACAAAGTGCATCAAACTGAAATTCGAAAACTGCACATTTACAAAATTTACACATTTACGTCATACTTTCAGTCTAGTCGGAGTGAATGTCTCATTAAAGATTAATGCGCCCTATAACTTATATTATTTTCATACTAAGCGAGTACCAATCCATATTTTAAAAATACGCACAGCAAAGAAATGCAGTTACAATAAAGGCGGTCATGCTTAGCTAGCTGTGTAAAATACACAATGTCAATGTTTATTAAAATATTTTTTTGCTAGTGTTCTTCGAAGTAAGAGAAGGTATCCTTTGGGAAAATCCCTGCATTCACTCACTGTGTTCTTATCAACGGTAGAACAAAAAACCCCCAAAACAATTTTCTAATGAAATTCTGTTTCCTTTTTTTTTTCTAAAATTTGCGCGTAGCGTCGATGTTCATCATTGTCATTGGTGTTAACGGCATGGCATCGTATTGTCGATTCCTGGCTAGCCGCTGGAGCTGGGCTGTGCTCCGCCTTACGAGGTGCCCGTTCCGTTTACGTTCCCCGTAGTTAGTAAAATTGCAGTCCCGACTTTATTCTTTGTATAAATTAAAATTGGGATTCTTTCTTGAACGCGGATTGTACACTGTGTATGCTTGTTGATCATTTTAATCTCCTTGATACGCCTTGCATATATGGTAAGACCACAATCCTTGTTTTCTTTAAGATTCTTCTTAAGGGTTGTGTAACGCCATTATTGAAAGGAAGAACAGCATAATTGTTGTGTTTCTTTTGTGGAGTGGCCCATTTAAAAAAAATGTTAACAAGTTCTTCAGGTAAAGGGACAACACAAGGGGGCGGTTTAAAAAGTGTCTTACCTGTCTGCACACAACTGCATCGTCGTCGAACTTCCTTGTTTAGACAAGTGTTCATACAGTCATGTGTCACATGTACACACGCAGAAGGATAGGGAGCGGGCTTCATTATATCCTGACAACCAAGAAACAATTATCACCACTGTGTTAAAGCAAAACCTTTTTCTCTTTCCTTGTGTGGGTCTAAGGGTTTCCTTGTTAATGCTGTAGATCAGTGACACATCCTGCTCCAGTGGTAAGGCCTCACTCGAATTCTTGTGTTGTCAAAACATCTGGATTTTGCCTTTTTAACACATCTGGATCTAAACCCAATCTTTCAAATACCACCTACAATACATCAGGGCCCGGTTCCTCAAAACCCCGATTAACTTAATCCAGGGTTAACTTAATAAAACATATTGGTTGTCAATGTTATTTACCTTGGGTTAGCACCAATCGTGTTTTGAGGAAGCGGGCCCTGTGAATTGGTTTTATCCTGAGAATAGAGTGCTGACCAATGTTGATTGCTTGTGTAAATCAATCTAACATTCTTCCATTAGTTGTACTTTAAATAGGTGTTTCAAGTATCGCTAGTTTAAAGCTTTCGTAAACGGCAATATGAAAAAAAAGGTATTAAAAGGAGCAGTGAAATATTTACGACCCGTAACTTTTACCTTTTGACGTTTCAGAGCAATGTAATGAGCGAAACCAGGGGACAACCAAAACCCGTTTCTTGCTGGTTCAGGACTTTCATCTGCGTTATGGATAACCACACGCACCCCAGTGCTTTGAGACCACCAATCTAAGTATTCATCAGGTTCCACGTCCAGTGTGAACTTTATGAATGCATTTACACCCTGTGCTTTAGCTAATAAAGGATCTCTTGTGTCCCCGTTAAACGTGTAGCAGAGACCAAACTGTTGAGTGTAGTTTAATTGTTATTACGTTAACTAGCGTTTAGAAAAAAACTACCATAGAAATTTGCGTTGAACATTTAGAAGAAATGATACCGACAACAAGATTCTAGGTATAATTCTAGTTAGATTAAGCAGTAGTTAAAATGTAGCCCCATTTAAGTGCATGCGGAGCAATAGTGATCCGGGTCCTAACCCTTCTAATGCCGGCTGCACTAATCACCTCTAAGAATTGATGCTGGATGCAGATTGTTTCTGGAGGCTGGATGCCTTGCCAGTGGATTTCGGATCCCGATCGTTCTGATACGCCAGAGCTACAAAAATGTGGATGCTGGATGCAATATACAAAAGTTTTTTCAGGATGCCTTACCAGTGGATGTCGGATCCCGATCGCTCTGATGCTCTGGATGTTGGATGCCTTAGCTAAAAAAATTGTGGATGCTGGATGCAATGTAAAAAAAAATATTTGACACACGCGTTGTAAAAACCAGGATTTTAACCAGTCGAATGTAATCAATGAATCTGTCATATATATCTAAAAGAAATTAAAGAAACTTGCCTATTTTGTAAAAATAAAGTGTTTTTAAACAATGCTTCTCAACAAAACAATAGTAAATATTACTCACCATTTACTCTACTGTCTACTTAACTTATGACTTTATCGAAAACATTTTAATACAATTTGAGGCTAGAATCTTCAAAATATTTAAGAATATTCAGAACCTTGGCCAAAAAGTAAAATGCAAAATAGGGTGTAAGTATAACTCGTTTAATAAAGTTGCGCACCTGAAAGTCAACGACCCGTGTGAAGTTCTCTGTGCTGCACTGCTCGTCAGGTAACATACACTCGCGCAACATGTCTTTGATATCGTGTCCAGTTTCCTTGTATAATCTTATGATGTCAAATGGCGCCGACGCATTGTAGTCCCTGCCCTGATCATGAGTAGGGAAGCATGGATTAACTAAATATCCGTACAAAAACACGTGCGGTTTCATCTAGGATCTCGTTGGCTTTCAAAACTCGAATAAGAAATACTAACAAGTATTAAAATTCATTTCATACAGACATCTTAGCTCGAGAGCGAAACCTGTTCTACAGAATAGCGTAGTTAATAGTGCATTGAACAGGGGCGCAGAGCTGGCGGAGGGAAATGCCTAGAGTACCGTTGCATTAATTTCAACTTCGGCGACTTACCGCAGGACTGGAAACAAGAGTTGGAGTTGCCCTATTGCAACAACGAAAGGCGACTTAACGACCAATGTCTTTTACTTTTTTTGGCCTTGCAAGAAGCTGGACAGAGATGAATGATTGAATGATTAGATTAAGAACTGAAAGTGAGGAATACGGAAAGAAAGAAGTAAGAAAGTATGGAAGAAAAAAAGAAACAAGAGAGAAACAAAAATAGAACTTAAGATAAGAGGAAAACAAACAAAGACAACACAGTAGGAGCAGAGCTGTAAGAGAGGGTTCCACGACGTTCTAGGGAGTTTCGACAGGGACTTGACAGGGAAGTGTAGTTGAGTGTAGTTGAGCAAACATAGTGACAAAGATGTTCTTTTTCAAATGCAAAGGACTATATTGATACACGTGATCAGAACTACAATAATACTGAAAGAAAGTAAAAAGGAAAGAAAGAATTGACCTTGCAGTCTGTTATAATGTTACGAGATTAATTCTTTAAAGGATATGAGCCATGAGTACCTTGAAACGCAACAATGAATATGATGCTAAGAAAATTCGAAACTTTATTGAAGCCAACACAAACTATATGTGCCAAATCAATTTTATCATATACCTAATGCCGATCTGTCAGACATTTAAAATCGTATAAGGGCTTAGTTTATTATTCACAACGTGTGACATACCGACAAACCTGAAATAAATTGAAAGACAGAAAGAAAGAAAGAAAGAAAGAAAGAAAGAAAGAAAGAAAGAAAGAAAGAAAGACAGAAAGAGAGAGAGAGAGAGAGAGAGAGAGAGAGAGAGAGAAAAGATAAAGAAAGGCCTAGAAGGTAGGTAAGTAACGAAGAAGGTAGTAAGAAAAAAAAATAAAGAAATTAGTTATTGTGCGTCTGCGATTCCTTAATATATCTAATATTATATAATACTATTGTACGAATGAACACTCACAACGTTAGAAATAACAAATGCTTTTAGTGTCACGTTGCAAAACGTATTGTTCTGTAAGTCTTTTGTTCGGGCACGCGGTGAGCTTTTGTTAAAAGCTCTTTTGTTTGCAAGTAATAAAGAAAAACGTAACTTGTAATTAACACCCTTTTTTAACTCTACTCTTGTGGAGTACGGACCGTCCTGCTTGGCTGAGGCTAAAGTTGATGTTGGCCTTTTGGTCAACAGAAACTACAGCCGAAGCCAAAGTAGGACTGCTTTTCCCCAATGCTGTAAAAACTCCTTGTTACAAATAAAAGAAAATGAAGCACGTTGTCTCATTAGTATTTTCTTATCAAAGGTCTCAATACTTACATGTTTAGGCACGACACCTCCAGCAAGCGAATGGTTGATGAGTCTGCTTTTTCGAATTGTATTTTGATTGCAAATCGTAATTGCCGGGAAAGTAAGCGTTTTATTGTGTTGAAGCCTTGAGCTGACTATCACATCACTAGCTCTTAGTCTCATAAGGTTGTTGTTTAAATAGAACATCAAATATGTGAGATTAGCAACAAATAACACACACCAAATGGCTTTGACAGCGGCTCCGTATTTACTGCAGTTCAGGTGGTTAAGGCCATGAATGGTTGAACTAGACATAAATTCCTTCATGAGACTTTTCCATGTCGTTGATACTTGTTTATGTTTCTGTTCCTTATCTCCTTCAGTTGGATGTTGTTTAGTTTCCATTTAAAATTCTGGTAAGGAGAGTAAAGTAAGGCAGTCACTTTGGACGGAATGCCACAGCAGTGTAACGTTTTATTGACCTTAAGAATTATCCTGTCCCTAGGTGTGGCCTTACACAGCAATTTCAAGTGCACTTTGATAAAATTAGAAGCTTCTAAGATGTCAAGAAAATGCAGTTACTACCTTTTCAAGGGATTTTGTTTTACTTAAACAAAAAAACCGGTGCTTCGAAAAACAAAAAAAGGCTGAACAGTTGTTTTGATGGCAAATTTATTAGTTGGATCGATTCAGACATGGCGGTGTTATGTGTTGAAAGCACAGACAACAAAAGAATACCAAAAATTTAATTTAATTTTTCTCAATTTAATCCATCGCTTTATCTCGTCTTTTGATACAAAAGAACAAACAATTGAGTACACATAAAATTGACTGATGAAAATTTCCTTTTTGCACTTTTAATGTAAATGGAACAAATGCGTGTTTTGATTAATATGCACTACTTCAGAAGTCAAAATCTGACATACTGTGATTAATCAAAGGCGTATGTAAGAGAAACCGGGAAATCACAGCGTGTCTTCAGAATTCGACCTCTATGAAGACGATCACTTCTAATTTGAAATTTGTGAAGTATTGCTAAAATAATCTCCCAATCTTTTTTTTTTGGTTTGTACAAATAAAAGCAAACCGAGTAATAGATGTATGTTTCTTGCAATTTCATATAAACACCTACCTTTTAATAAAAACTTCACGCTTTTTTGAATTTTGAAAAAAGAAACGTTTGGACACTCTAAACTTCGGTAAATAGCAGTAAAAGTTTGTTGAGAAAGCGAACAACACATTGTTAAATTTACCATAGTGGTAAATCAGTTGTGAATTCAAAAAAAGGTTTTTTCTTTTAATTAAGCCGTTGAAAAAGAATTTCAAAGGAAATTTCTTACACCCTAAGAACATATAGTCCGCTAATTCCCCAGGCTTTTACCGCTTAAGATTTCAGATTTCGAAAAAAAATTAAGTCGTTTATTTTGCATAATATGGAAGCGAAAAATCCTGAAGTCAAAACCTACATTCAGAGGCAACAGACACAAAAGCCAAACTTAATTATAAGATTATTCTAATAAAACTCTTTTAGAAGCAGGCTAGTAACCATAGGTGACCGTAGTTCCAGCTGAAGTTGCATACAAAGTTATTTTCTTATCCTAGTCATAAAAAGATTATTAGACTTCCGAACCTAATTTCATTTAATTAGCATTTTTGTAATAAGTAATTTACAATTTTGTAGAGAAAAAAACTCTTTCCAGTGGTTGGCCCCACTTGAATCTACATGTACATGTTGTATTTACACATATTCCACTTAAGGACAACACTCTATGGCTATATCTAGGCTCGGGCCGAGCTCAACTGTCCTTAAAATCCCACGAACAAACTCCCAGCTGGCGCCGTAGCTCAGTTGATTAGAGTGACCTAGATCTGTTTCGTAGGGCGTAGATTCGAATCCACCGGGGTCAGAGATTTTTTAATTATCTTCCCTTTGTGTTGGTTTATGGGGTTGCTTTTTATGCTGTTGATCAGCGAAACTTGGAATATACCCCGTTCCACAAGCCATGGCAAGGCCTCACTTGTATCTACATGTTGTGTTTACACATATGCCACTAAAGGACAACACTCTATGGTTAAAAACCATTTGTTTATTATTTATGTAGGGACACCGTTCGAAAGGGCACCCCTCATTCAACTTCACCTTGATATTGCTGTGACCACAAGCCTTTCGAGTTTATAAGAAAAGCTCCAAACTCGGTACTTTTCTGTCTAGTTTGCTTATGGTATTTCAAAAACTTCAGAATACCTTAATCATATAGTATTAACAAAAAATTCCTTTTTGTGTTAACCATTGTAGTAGCACACTCATGAGATTTAGAGCTGTTCACTCCATACATTTTGTTTTGTCATGTGCAATGCTTTCCCAAATTTCTCATTACTTATTCAGTTGATATCATATTTTGAGTTTTCAATATTATCTTCAAGTTAATTTATATCTCGTAAAGAAAAGTTTTTTTTGCCTTTTCTCAATCGTTTAGAGTGTTATCTTTTTGAAGAATCGTATATTTTTACTCGTACGCCTTACTTTATGTTAAAGATCAGAGCATTATATATCTAGGTGTTGTTTTCACTGATTACTAAGGTCTAAAAGTCTTTTGTTTCTCTTGTACGCGTTATGAAATATCACTCACAGCTCGTTTCATGTTCAAGGACGAGCAATATCTGTTTATGAAGAAACTCTGCCTTCAGAACAGTCTTTAATTCAGGTCGTCATAAAAAAACTCTCATGTATTTTTATTTACCTCCTGCCTCTGTTTCATTCGTAAGTTTCCATTGAAAAAAGACAATAAATTTCGTTTCCATATTCAATAAAAGTTAAAAACTTAAAAGCAGCTACAAAACTCTAATTAACTTTGGCGAATTTTACCTGGACTCACAACATTTTAATGCGTGCTCGGTAGAAACCTTGGAAAGTCTTAGTCTATATTTATTGTAAGCAACAAGAAACTTGCTAAAATTTCTGATCTGTCTATATCGATTGTTTATTGTAGCTTAGATAATGTGGATAATTTTAAGCGTTTAGGAATTAAGTTGACCTTAAATTTTACATGATCTGCTGGGGCCGGTTGTTCAAAAGCCGATTAACCTTAACCCAGGATTAACTCTTAACAAAACCTATTGGCTGTCATGGTAGAAATCGCCTTTTGAACAACTCAGCCAAGATCATGTAGAATATATGTTATCACTAAGGTTAACCAACAACTTGGTTTATTACGTAGGAATTAAGCATGTTTTGCCTTTCCAGGCACGTCTTTTGTTTTGTAAGAGTGTTATTCTTCCAATTTTCGATTACCTGAACCTGGTGTGGGGAGATAGTAATAACACTACCATAATGAAAGATCTACAAATTATACAGAATTATAAGGCGGCAAAGATTATTTTAGATAAATCACTCTACTCGTCGGCTACTGATGCTCTTGGTAAAACCTAGGGCAACGCAGACATTACCATCGCTGCTTATGCATCTTTAAGTGTAAAAATTAACTCCATATGCCACACCATGGATCTACTAACACATGGAAACGTACATAGATACAACACACGACACAAGGACATGATTCGTCTACCAATAGTAAAAACAAACTTGGGCCAACAGAGGCTGTCGCACCATACAGTAAAGGACTGGAACAATCTAAACATCGATACTAGAAATACAACAAGTTCTACTCTTTAAACTGAGAATGCGCAAATTCTTATGTAATTTTTTGATTTTATACTATATCTTACTATGTCTTTATACTATAATACATAGTTCGTGCGAGTAGTTTTTGATGAAATTTTTTATCATATCATCTTTTTAGGTTTTTGCGTTAGTTTTCATATTGTGTAATACATGATTCTTGTACGTAGTTGTTTTTTTTAAATGACGTGTTGTACTTTTATAATCTGTTAGGCTCTTTCTATAAAATCACTTTTTATTGAGAGAGTATCCTAATAAGGATTATTTTAAAGCTCTTTCGTCCAGCCCATCATGCAATCAATAATTACGATACTTCGCTCCAATCTAATATTTTTCATGAAGTGACCCTGAAATAATAATTTGAGTGTATTAATTTGAAACTGGCTAGATAAACCTTTTTTTCACCTAAAACATCGAGGGAGTACGGGATGGAACGCTAAGAGGAGAAAAAGCACAATAGTAAGATCTAAAAAGGTGTCAAGTGCTTGTTATGATTTAGTATATCCCCCTTAAATTTCGTAATTTTTTCCGTACTTAAACGCGAGCAAGAGGTTTTAGATCTTTTTATAGCTTTAAAGCTTGGAATTATCTTGAAAATTTCGTAAGATTTTAAACGATTTCTTACTTATAGCTTTTGTTGAAGCTTTAATTGTGCAAATAGTTTTCTTTTTATCGTCTTTTTATCAAGCACAACAATAAAATCTAAAAAAGGCGTCAAGTGCTTGATTAGTAGTCCCGTTAATTTTCGTAATTGTACTTAAACGCGAGCAAGAGGTTTTAGAGCTTTTTATAGCTTTAAAGCTTGGAATTATCTTGATAATTTCGTGAGATCTTGATGGATTTCTTACTTATACCTTTTGTCGTCTTAAGAACCAAAAGCTTTAATTGATGCAAAGAGCTTTCTTTTTATCGTTCATTGCACAATGATAAGAGTAAAATGTCGACAGAGTGTTTTGTTTGGCACTTTATTAGCAGCTAGCGTTGAGCAAATTTTACAAACAGCACGTACCTAAGGTAACCAGTCAGTTCATAAAACGTAGTTCTGGATTTAATTTACCTAGTAAATAACTATGCCTATTCGATATCTCGTACATACCATATATAATTCATGTTGATTAGTTTTCTCGTGTGTCCTCAAACTGTTTTTTTTCCCAAGAACTGGGATCATTTCCAAGAAACAAAATATAATCTAGATATTAGGTGGCTGCTCACACGGAATTGTTCAAGAAATTAGCAAAGCATTCTATTGCGCCCGGCCTTCACGCGCACAAGTTACAAATAGAAACAATTTATTTTCTAGATTATCCTAAATTGCAACTCTTTCGTATCTTATCCTTTTAATATTCACTACGTATCATGATGGCAGATTTGGAGCTCGGTCGTCACATGCATCTCCCTAGAATCTTGACGACAAGACAATTGTGTGCAATATTTTTTTGGAAATGCTACCCACAGCCGTTCTTTCTTCAAACGAAAAATTGTCAAGCGTGTGGCTTGACTGAAGGGAGGCATAATTTCGGGCCTTGTAAAACAGCGTTTTCAAATTTGTCACGTTAAGATGCTATTCATGGGCATAAAATGTGCCTTTAACACAATACAAACAAGTTTAATCAAACACAACGCTATCGTAAAAAGGGATTTCAATAATCTCTGATTGATAAGTTGTTTTCTTAGGAGTCTAAAAAGCTCTCTACTTGAAAATAGATTTTTATAAATTTGGTTTGCTAACTGTTCCTTAACTTAACAAATTTTTGGATAAATTAGTGCCGCTAACAAGAAGTCAAGTAACTAATTGGATGCCAGTAGTGTTGCGAATATTGTTTTCGTCATCGTAAATAGTCTAAATTACCGGAGTTTGGAAAGGGTAACTTAGAAAAAAAAAGAAAAATTGAAAGGGTTCGATCCAAGGAAATCTTAGAAATTAACTAACTCGAGCAAAAAACTAGTAATTTATATAAGAGAACAATTTGAAAAAGCATACTCTAGCACCATGCCTCGTAAGTTGTATATTTACGCAAAGGTGTCAGTTGAGGTATTAAAAAGAACTTCTGTCGTAAACCCATTCTGCAGTTTCCTAAACTCAATCGTTGATCCATTAACTCTTACAAAAGTGTTAACATTCATGTCTGAAAAGGTTTTGCTCTCGCCATTTACATAGATTTTAGACACTGTCAGTGAGCTACTCTTAACAGTAAGCGTAGCTGATTGGGGTTCACTATCCGAGCAGTATTCATGAATGTCTGTAATGTCCCTGTTTGTTAACGGTACACCTGGTGGCTTGTTTGGACACCATGAGGGGGCATTTGGATCTTTCCGAAGTTTCAAGTCTGGTGAACTGAGACTGATTGCAAGTTTTGAGTTTTCCACCCGCTGGGCCATGATGAGACATTCAACTCCACTGTATGATTTGATTGGTCCCTTCTCTGAATTAAGAATGTTGTCGCTAACCAAACTAGCGTCAAGAGCGTCAGACTGATCAAAGATGACATAACCGAACAGAGGGCCGATCGATGCCCTGATTCCTCTAGAGATCTGGACGGCATGGGCTTTCCCGTTGAACTGTATCATAGTGTAGTCAGAACTATCTAAAGCTGACGATGTGACTGGTTCTGAACCTCTAATCTGAAGGACAAAAAAATAAAAAAAACAAGGTTTGGTTTTACAGTTTTTTTTAATTTCAATAAGTCACTACTTTCTTGCAGTAAGACACAAATGATTAAATAAGCGGTTATAAGTACTGACGGTGGTACTAAAAACTTCTTTAAAAAGTTATTTATGGATATAAATAAAGAGAAAAGTGGGCTGGGACTGAGTACTAATCGTTACAGACGTTTCTTTTGTCACTCCAATACCGTGATTTGTTGGAGCTTATAAGTGTATTCAGTTGCCCACAGTGAGTAATGTCGAGATATGAAAAAGCTTAGTTTGAAAAAAATATTATAATCTATATTCTAAAAATTTCTCAAACTTTTGCATGAAGAGAACAAACTTTTGCCGTGATACTTGGAGAGCCGTGGATAGAGCATCGAACAGGTAATCAGACGGTATCTCTTGTCGAGTTATTCATGAATGACAGCAGTCGAAAAGCTTTGAAGCTAAATCTGGAGTCAGACAAGTCTAGATCTCGTGTCACTATTCTTATTCCGCTTCGTGCGATTGGCTGGATAACGGATCTGGTCAAAGAAACGGAATACAATGGATTCTTAGTAATACTCAACAACTAGATGGTCTTAATTATGCAGACGATATCGCTTAACTGTCGCACTAGCTCAAGATCTCTGCTGATGCAGAACAAAACCAACATTCTATCAGAAACTTCAAAGAAAGCCGTTCTTTGTATCAATTACAAGAAAACCAAGGTTATGAAAGTGAATTCTAGTGTTACCTGTAAGATCAGCTTGAATGGATCATACATCGAGAGGGTCTGCAAATGAGACGTTAGCCAGGGATAAAGCTGTACTGAAGGTGCTCGTATAGATTATTTCAAATGTTATTTTCCGGATTTTAGGTCTCAATTCTTTCAGACTGGACACAGGGATACTATGGCACCTGGCATGCATTTGCTAATATAGAACCGACATCACTTAGATACGACTTTAGTAATTCGGTCCTCTGCGAACAGGATCTAACTAAGCCTTTCAATTCTGTTTTAACTTTGTATAGAAATAATATTTTTACCTTCACGGTGTACGCGTATCCTTTATTACGTTGATTAGTTCCGTGATCAAACCACGCACTGCAATAGTTACCACTTGTTTCTGCATCGCTTCCATCTTCTTTACACGAGCTTTGAGTTTTGTTTGGGTTATAGTTCAGCTTTTGTCTCTTTGGGTTAGGAACGAAGTACCTACAACAATTTTCAAACTTTTGAAATTTTTAACCACAGGGAGCCCACGCGCTTTATCTGGATGAAGATAAATTATTTTTATACGAGATTTGACTAACTTTCTTACTTTCCTGTTTTTACATTAGTAAGCTGAGCCTTGTTGTAAACCCATTCCGATAAGCGAGTGAGTTGAGTGCCCAGATAATGAAATACACAAATAACCAACTCCCAACATGATAGTTCGCACAATTGTTGGTGAAATCTATCCATAAAGGCCTGCAATGTTCTTTAAATTTTTGCCTGCTTTTCAATTCAAATTCAACGGTTTAATTTTATCTTGTACCAGGCACATAACGCCAAGGAAGTCTTGAAACTCTTACCCTAAACCTTGCTAAACCCTCATCCTATCCCTAACCTTAACTCTAACTCTAACCATTGCTCTAACTATAAAC
>JAOBAT010132808.1:0-12254 GCA_026413305.1 Hydrozoanthus tunicans | reverse complement strand
CCCCGCCCCCCCCCAACTCGGGGTTAAAAGGGTAAAGACGACCATCAGAATAATCCGTAAATGCCCTAAGAAATGCCAAGGAATAAAAATTTTTGACCCTAAAAACACCTCTCAAAATACACATTGAAGGTTGAAATTTTTCCTTGGATAGCTGGTGGGTCGGAGCTAAGGTCCCTTTTGTTAGACTGAACATGATGTGCAGTAAATAAAGGCACAGGACTTTTGTCTTAAAATCTTATTAGTATGCATGTTTACTAAAACACAGGACTGCAAGCAGTCCAATAGCTTGGTGTTTTTCAACCCAAAAAGATACTCGACTGAAAATTTTTACCTCTAAAAAGTATGGTGATCATACCTAAAACCCAAGTATAGGAAGTACTCCCCCCCCCATACCTTTCCCCAGGATTATACATTTAGGTGTTATTTTATTGCTCTACTTTGGTAGTTGTTCAGCAATTGAAGTTTTAGAGATAGAGCAACATGCAGTAAATCACTTGCAGAGTAACTTTTTATCAACTGAATGGTTGCCAATGAGCAGCTGAGGCCAAGAGGCCAGCATTTTTGTAAGGTTGGGTGTTCTAACCGTAAATTAGGGTAAGGAGTGCCACCCAACTGTAAAACCCTGACTATGGTACTAAAGTTAATGATTTTACAAGTTTCTATCCCTAGTTATGGTTGTTAGTATAAAATTACACCTTGTTTATGATGGTAAAGAAGCAATATGTATAAACTTCTTTCAAATTATGGCATCAAAAGCATACCCCCCCACACACACACCTCTCTCTCTCTCCCCATGTACATGAGCTGCAAGAAAAAATAATCTAGGTTTCTATGTAATACGAGATAACAAATGATTCTTCATCAGCCTACCATAGTGTGACCTGTGAACACCAAGTGGTGATAGATAGAAAGAACTCATGTTTTAGCATAATTATGTATTCATCTTTGTTCTAAATATCAAGTTTTAGTATTGCTTGTTGGCACTTAGTATAAATTATTGATATACTTTGATTAATAATTAGTACAATTGATATACTTTGATTAATAATTAGTATAATTGATATACTTTGATTTTATAATCACTAGGCAGGTGATATTGATCACTCAACTGATGTTGTGTACGTATTATATTACATATAATGATTAGATGATACTTCTTTTATCAAGTTTGGGGTTTGTGAATAACAAACTGATGAAATAAATTCTTATTTCAAATTGTTGTTAAAGTTAAAATTGTACTACAGTTATATATCATTTGTAGAGCCACAATCGAGTTTTAGTTACCCTATGATGGCTTCTTAGCATACAAGAAAAATGTTTAGCACTTAAATTCAGATATTATAAAAACTGCTATGAAAGTTCTTTTTTTCTTCAACAATTCATATGACTTGCTAAAGATGGGTTCTTTGCCCAGGAAAACTCACTTCTAAATCTTTGTGGGCGAGCTGCCTGAACAATAAACTCACAGCTATGCAATTTTTCCGAACAATTTGGAAACTCTTGGCTCTATTCCACAATGTGTAAGCTTGGTTCAGTGCCAAGGTAGATTGCTGACTGCCAAGCTAGCGTGCATGAGGCCCCTGGCCCTATCCCCAGCAACCTTGCAGAGGATTGATTATTTGAGTGGCCTTTCTCAAAAGCACATAGGCGGAGCAAGTGTGGCACAATGGCCAATTAGTGGTTAGCATCATCATTCAACTTGTTATCCTATGGTCGTCAGACCATTGTGTTGTGCCCTTGAGCAAGACACTTTAACAGACTTTGTTCCAGTGGACTCAGCTGTAAAATGAGTACAAGTTCTGCTGGGGGATAAATAGATTAGTATCCTGTCCAAGAGGTGTCAAAGACTCTTGATGTTAAAACACTTCAGAAACCAGAGATAAGTGTTGGCCTGAGCCACTTAGGCTCTAGAAAGGATTTAGCTGGCTAGCTTTGTCAACACACCATCTGTGAACGAGGGCATTCATTTAGCCAACGATTTAGTCTCTCATCTTCCAGCAAGAGACTTTTAAAAATGCCACACTGAACGATAAGGGCAAAACAAGAAAACAAAGAACACTAATGGACACAGTTTATGTTGGTTAGGAGTATGTGTACTGATTTGGCCTCCTAAACATTGTTTTTAACATTACACCATAAAAAATTATACAAATTGGAAAACTATTATATGACTTATAAGGTCTAGAATAGAGTGTTCTTGGTCTATTCATTTGATCTTCAAGAAATTGTTGAAATCTTTTGTTTAAAATTGAAGCACACAGAGAAAACAAAAAATGATTCACACGAAAGAGAGAAGACAACAAAAACATAGAAGTGTATTTTTTCTAAGCCATGATTTATACAAAAAAATGCCCAAAAACTTCAAGAACTTTGCAAGGATATAGTTATGTACCCCCAGCTGAAGACAGTTTAGTTGTTGAGAAATAAAGAAACTTGACCAGAAACTTAGCTAACTGAAAAAACTGGAAATAATAAGCAATTATTATTTACTCTTTCAAGTTGCTATGTTTAAAATCAAATATAACTGCAAGTTCTGCTTTTCTTTTTGCCATGAAATGAAAAGAATTATTGCCTTGGACCAGGAACTATTTTTTTGTAAAATTGGGCCAAATAGCCAAAAGCATTATTTTGTCTGATAGAAACTCGTGGTTATTTACAAATTTTCAAGGACTTTTTGTCCAAATTCAAGAATAAAGCTGATATCTAAAAATTCAAGTACTTTTCAGTTCCCATGCAAACCGTTGTCATCAATATTGCTATCCCTGTTTGGTTAGTTCCCCTATATTATATTTGTGGTCCCAACTCGATAAATGGCTTGTTGACACTGTCTCAAATGGATGAAAAATTGAGTAGACTGCATTTTATAGATTATTGTACACATAAAAACTGTATACATATAAAATCCTGAATGACTAACTCTTTTTCTAACATGTTCCAACCAAAAACTTCTGTTAATTTAAAGTGCACATTATCGCTAACAACTTTTTTGGTATCAAATTGTTTCAAATAATTTAAATTACTTCTGCAAAAAACTTTTAGAAATTTGGTCAAGTTTTTTTTCTACATTGTTCCAAACTAGCAAAACTTTCAGACATCTTGGTTCAATTTCCAGAGACTGGGTTGTGATGTCATTCCAGACTTTTAATGTTGAACAAATGAGTTCTTTTCTAAACACAAAGAGGCAAAAGAATTGAGAACTGTGTGAGGAATTGGAATCTACTTTCATTTCATAAATCTCAAACTCACTCATGTCCCTCTTGCTGTGTTTAATCAAGAGACATCAGTAAATGACATTGTAACCCAGTTCCCCTAAATTGTGGTCAAGAACCAACAAAGGCTGAATTTTAAATGTGAATAAAAAAATCCAGAGTAAAACCAGTTTCAAAAATCCTTTTTTTAACACTTTTAGTAGTCTCCCTTACAGCTGTTTTTTCTGTGAGGGAGACTACACTTTTAGTGGTTACAAAAATAATTGTTAGTGTTATATATGCACTTTAAATAAACTAACATGAAAATGGTTTGATCACAAGTACACACGGAAGTTTATGCTTCTTGATTCTTTCTTAAATTTTCTTTGTTGTGTCTAGTGTTTGGATTAGAATTGAAGTAGCTTCTGTTTAGATTCTAAAAATTTTAAATGTGAATTGCACAAATTATTCCTCAAAGTGTGAGGTTTGATAATTCAGTCAATATAAACCACTGCCTCTCAACCAAGCCATACAATAGTTGGCCCTGTGTTGTCATTTTAGCATAGGAAACCTTGCTCAAGTCCTTGCCATTGAATAACATGGCCAAACTATAATAGCGGTTCACTTCACTCTTGCTTTTGATGGCCAGGGGAGTTGGAACTATTGTAAAATATTTAAGTATATAATAAAACTTTTTATCTATCAGTACAAATGGGTTTCCATGTTTCTAGTAATTTAAGTTTTATGATTCAAAGTTGTGATAGTTAAGATAATCCTTCCATCATGGTATGTGCTTGCTTCAATTCACTAAGAAGAACTCGAAACTTGTCTGAGGTGACTGTAAAGGAGACCAACTCTTGTTCACCAGTGGCTGCAATTGACTTGTCAAGCCTTATCTGAACTTCTGGTTCTTTCACCTCTTTAAGCTCGCTGGAACCCAAAACATAGTCAACTCTCCATTCCACATTTGATAGTTTGTCAAGCTTTAGGCTTTTTTCATGAAAGGCCGTCTGAAGCTTCCCAAGGTTATCATTGTAAACTTTACACAAGGCAACAGCGTGTTCTTTTGGTAGACCCAGTTGTTGTAGTTCGTTACACAGAGAGTCGCCATCGACACTATATTTTGCTGCACTGGACAGAATAAAAGAGAGAGCGGCAATGGAAGCTTTAATATCCGAGAGTTCGTACTTCGCATCGGATGTAAGCTTTTCTACTTTAGCGTAATCGATTACTTCTCCAATCAAATCACGATATACTTGAGAGCATAGAAGCCTCATTTTAACTGATGTGATCTTCGAAAGCGTTGCAATTTCTGCTAATACCCAATCAGGGCAATCGAGATCTCCACAAAACCTGAATCTCATGTTCCAAACTGTATACCTACTACCTTCAACCCACTTCGGAAAGTCAAAATGTGACAGGCGCGGACGAACGGTGGCCTCGCCTTCTCTTTGCCAGATGTCACGTGATCCACTTTCCTAATATGGAAGATAGCGTCCCTGGTACCGTTGAGCTTCTGTTGAAAATATTGTTTGTATTTTGCGGGAAGTGATATTTACAGTTTCTGGTCAAACAAGTTCTTGATCGCTTGGTTCCTTTGAAAATTTACTTTCAGGGAAGTAGATGATGGAGCTGAACATTACGATCTCCACAGTATTATCTTTTATAATCGCGCTCGTATCTGTGATTCTGGTCGTTCTGTTTGGTAAGTCAGCTAAAATCTTTTTGTTCGAGTTTGTTTGACCCGCGTGTAGTTTTTCAAGGAGTAAAGCAAAGCTTCTTTCGATCGTTTTTTGTAACATTTACTTGCACGCTAGTTTTGAGTAATACACCAATCTTCTAGTTACGCTCTAATAATTGTTTGGCTCGAGCGTTCAATCCGAAACAAGACGAAGTTTTGTAAAACAACTGGATTTGCAAAATTGAATAGCAAACAGATCGTTGTTTTAAATTAAAATTTAAGTTTTCCTAACTTTTCTCCCAATTGGCCGTTAATAATTGATTTTGTGCGCTGCATTGAGAGGATCGGTTGCACTTTGGAGTGTGAAATACAAATAACGAAATCCGTTGATTATTCGCTTAGCGCTTCTAAATGCAGTGACGGACACCTGCCAGGTGAATACGTGCATGTGGGTACAAGCTCAAAGCATCCTTCGGCTTTGTGCTTTTACTTTTTAGATTATAGTTTATTCAAGTAGAACTCTTGAAAAAAGATAATGGTCAAAATTTTTCTATTTTTGCAGCTTTCTTTGGTCTTGCTATTCATAATATGTAATTTTAGCAGCTGATTTGACGAGAGAATCGAATACAGTGGAACCCCGATATATCGAATCCCGTTATAACGAAACTCCCGTTGCAACCAAGAAAATTTTTTGGCCCAGCAAAACATTTTTGCATACTGGAAATTATTTGTTCTTTCTTGACTATGAATAGCTGGTTTTAGTAAACACAAACTTTTGGTTGCAATGAGTACTTGTGATTCTTTGATCAATAAAAAAGACAATTATTATTAACAACTGCACATTCACAGAAAAATAGAAGTTATTTCTTGAAAGCCCCAATGCCATGGAGAACACTTTCTTAGAATAAGAGCCAAAAAAGAAATACAGTCAAAACCAAGAAAATTATTTTAAGAATAAAGTTTCATGGCTATAGCAAGATTCTACTGTTTTGTTCTAGCCTAAATTTAGTGTGAGCTGTTGAACAAATGTTTTTAAGCTAAAGTTCTTGTTTTTCACACAACAGATTAAATGAAACAATTTTTATTCTCTTTGTTTCAGCATTTTCTGCCATCCACATTGATTATAGAGTCAGGGGTTTCAGTAGTCATAGAAGCCAGCAACCGGCGAATTGTTCCCCGTACTTCTCAAATCATTGCCACCTACTTAACCTTTTATAACAACAAACTTTCTTTTAAGTTCCTTGAGTTTCTTGCTGACTCCCCTAGGAATACAGGTGCCTTCTTATATGGCATGCTGCCTACTTCCAGACTTATTGAAATCCCTGTAGAATTTTTTTTTTATTTCAGCAATTGGTTATACATCGGGATTATGTTAATGTCATTTACATTATTAAGTCAATTGCCTGGTCGATTGGTACCTCATTATATAAGGGTTAACTGTAGAAAGAAGCCCCAGCTGTCCCTTCATGCTTAATTAACTTGGCTAGTAATACATGAAAGCATTGTTTATAAGGTGAAAAGAAGCAATTCATTTCATGTACTATTTTTTGTTATTTATACTTCACTATTAATGTTTTGCTTACATCTAATATGTCTTAAAAGAAATGTATGTTAACTCAGTATTATTTATTTTAACAAATATTATAGAGTTAAAATCCTTTTTTGCTGGTTGCCATGGTAATTAAGCCTAGATTAGGGCTGATTAAAGTTTTAACAACTCGACCCAGTATTATGATTTCTTGCTGATTATTTTAAACTGCTTTTTAGGTTGGTTTGTGGTTTGGAAGATATTCCTTGTACGAATTACATTCATTCGTGAGCTGGTCTATGGAAGCAATGGCACCAACAACAAGGGAAAAAAGAAAACTGAAACAGCGACCCCTTTGAGAAGATCTTCCAGAATAAAGCATCTAAATGAAGCAAAAGAAAAGAACAGATGATGACTAGTTCTGCTATGGCATTGAAAACGTTTGTGGGTTGGACATGTTTATTTATCTAGAACTTGGACAGAGTCAAGGAAACTCCACTCAATGAAATCTTGCATCTTCGACTGAGTGGGCATGTATCAGTTTCTTCAGTGAATTTTTAGACATATCTGTGATGTTTCTCAGTTTTTGAAAGGACTGGAAAACTCAGTCAGTGATCATGCTAATCACATTCATTTGATAAATGTGAATATTTTTTATTTGAATGTCAGTTCACAAGAAATTTACAATGTTCTTCAGTCCTAATAAATCTACATACATCAAGTGCCAGATTGCAATGACTAACCCAATAAAGAAGTTTGGCTGTCACTGGGACATCTGTTCAACCTTTGGTAAAGACTCGAGAAATAGGCTTAGGATTATGACTTTTTTTAAGTTTTGATTATAGTATCTGTCAGTGCCAGGTTTAGGGTGTCTTATGAGTTTAAAATTTTACATAAAAAAGTAGTTAAGCATTTTTGTCTGACTGTGTTGATCTGTAGAATTCTTAACCTGGTATTATGGAGGTTGAAATAGAAAGATGTTTGGTGTATTACACAATTTGAAATGTTCTAATGTGAAAGTAAATTGGCAGCATTCAGGTCACTGGACATTAGGACTGTAAAACAATTTATGAACTCTGATGGAAACTTGTTTTAGAGTATTTACATTTAAGTACATATACTTGTCTTACCAGTTCTGCTGAAAGCTAACCTGTGATAGATTAGTGTCCTTTCCAGGGGGAGTCAAAGACTCTCATCTGCTTAACACTATATGGAAACCAGAGATAAGCCCCGGCCTAACCAGCCAGTAGGCTTGAGAAATGATTTAGCTACTTGTCTTGCACTATGTACAATTAAAGTGCATATGAAGTGTAAAATTTTATCACTTCAATACATAGACCTTGCTAAATGAGAAATAGCGGTGAAAAACTTTTGTCAAAATCTTTTTTGGTTCTCGAGCTTGACATTAATATTTAATGTTTTCAACTGATGATGTCACTATTGGTTCTGGCAAATTTGCATGTTTTAAAATCTGCTGCCAATCCACGACCTTTTGACAAATTTAAGCCAAACTTGGACTGATGATGTATCTCGAGGTTGTCTTCAAAATAGTTTAATAATAAACTTTTCATTTGCATAGCAACAAATTTGGCTCCAGGCTCCAAATAAGAATTTTTGAATTGGCAGGAGACTTTTAGAAATTCAAACTTGTCTGAACCACTGGTGGCATCATCAGTTGAAACATCTCAAGAACAGTAAAATTATTTGGCAAAGTTTTTTGCCCCTATTATTCATATAGCAAGGTCTATTCACTGTCCAGTGTGATAACATTTTTTGCTTTTTACTTATTTGTTTTAACATATTTATTTCGCAAGGCGTTTTGGAGAAACAACAGCGAATTTCTTGTATTTACTGAATGTAATTCACTTTAAAGAAATTTGCCTAAATATAAAGGATAAATTTCTGAATAGTACATTTCACTTGCCTAGTATCTTATTATATCATAACCTAGGTACATAGTTTTGCTGTAGAAACAAAACTGTTTTATGTTCATTATAGACAAGAGTTTGAAAACAAATTTTGAAATAAGGAATTTATTTTAAAAAACATTTCACCCTGGTTTTTATATTTTAAGTTTCAAAATTAATCCTTTTCTTGTAATAAGTGTATATGATGACAATAAATTTGAAGTTGATATAGACGAGTGGCCTGTGCATCATCTTTGCCTCTTGGAAAAAATCACATGGCCTTTTGGGGAGCTCCACAGTTCAGTTTTCAATCTGGTTGTAGCTGGGGCTACGTTCAATGCTTAGATGAGGAAAGTGTTCCCTAAAGTTGGAGCTAGGGTTATGTTCAATGGTAAGATGAGGAACGTTGGTCCCAATAGTTGTAACTGGGGCTATGTTCAATGGTTAGATGAGGAAAGTGTCCCCTGTAGTTGTAGCTGGAGATATGTTCAAGGGTAAGATGAGCAAAATGTTAATTAGGTTGCAACCGAAGCAATGTTTATGGGTAAGATGAGGAAAGTATTCCCTATAGTTTTCGCTGGAGCTATGTTCATAGGTTAAATGAGGAACGCATTGCCTATAGTTGTAGCTGGAACTATGTTCAAGGGTAAGGTGAAGAAAGTGTAGTTGGAGTTATGTTCAAGGGGTAGGTGAATAAGGTGCTCCCTAAAGTAATAGCTGGGGCTATTTTTAAGGGTAAGATGAGGAAAGTGTTCCCTGTAGTTGTAGCTGGAGCTATGTTCAAGGGTAAGATGAGGAAAGTGTTCGTTATGGTTGAAGCTGGAGCTATGTTCAAGGGTAAAATGAGAAAAGTGTTCGCTATAGTTGAAGCTGGAGCTATGCTCAAGGGTTAGATGAGATAAGTGTTCCCTTAACTTGTAGCTTTTAAGTTAGTTAGTGA
Source organism: Hydrozoanthus tunicans (assembly GCA_026413305.1). NCBI lineage: Eukaryota > Metazoa > Cnidaria > Anthozoa > Zoantharia > Hydrozoanthidae > Hydrozoanthus > Hydrozoanthus tunicans. The sequence continues at coordinate 3,010 of JAOBAT010132808.1, read as the reverse complement.
ACTAGTCACCAATAGAAATCTAAAAATATGTGCTTCAAGATGTCATTCTAGAACCAGCTTGAGCCCACTGTTGTTTATGACACTGTTGCCAAGCGCCTGGTGTAGCTGCAAACCCTGGAATTCTGATCCAGAACATAATTTTACATCGACAATTGAGCTGACACTGCCTGTTTTGATACCTGCCAGTCCGAAATCTGACGCGGTAAACAGACCACCAGACCCGTCTAAAGGATTAATAAATAGGAAGATTTATAAACTCTTGTTCTCATTTTATCAGTATTGTTCGAGATCTGAAAGTTTTAGTTCATTTTGTTACATTAATAGTTTAGTAAAACCTTTTATAGAAGGATGTTGTAAAGAGATACATACTTGAATATTATGCATGTTTCGGGTGTCCTGTGTAGTGGTCATGCGCAGTACACTATTGAGCGCATGGCACGCAGATTAAATTTGTTTTCGTTATTCATAAACATATTGCCCTCTTTTGAGGAAAATGATGGATACTTTTGCAACTGGACCTACATTCAATAAAAATATAACAGAAGTGCTCTTTATGATTGAGCTCGAATCAGAAAGGCTCTCTTTTTTACAGCAAGTTTATAAAAGCGAGAGGATTCTAGTCAAGGTATATATAATCCGCAGGTGGGAGGTGTAAAACGGTAGTTTCAAGGTCTGATGACATAGTCAGAACTGAGTGTCATATTGTTTTTGTATTTTTTTTTTGTTATAGGCAAGCTTTTCTATTTAAAGTACACTAAAGGGTTTCCACTGAATACAGCGTCTAAAGGTGGCAATAAAATTTGATGAAAAATGTTTATGATTTAAAAAAGGGAACATTTACAGGAACCTAAAGAAATGTGCGATAAGCTACGACAGCCACAATATCAGGAGGGCAGTTGCGCTGTTTGTTTCTGACGCAGCATGCTAGGGTAAAGCTCCGAAACAAGCTTGTCAGTGAAAAAGACATTGCTACCAAAATCAAGTAAAAAAGAAAATCTGAGGTGCATGTATCTATATCATTTCGAAGTTCCTGAGATAACAACGAAGTTCGAGGCGAAGGTCAAAACTTTGAGTTTACTGAAAACCTTGCCCACCTTTTGACATGTAAATCAGTTTCGATTGCTAAACAGTTTCAAATACCTAACTGGTTCTGGTTTCGTTTCAAATCAAACTTTCCGGGAATGTTGATTCTGTGTTGATAGAAACTTTCTCGCCTTTGGTTTGTAAATCATTATCGTCCTTTTGGTAAAACTCTTTTGTTTTCTCTAAATGTTTTGGGTTGTCGATTTGATTTTGCTCGAATCATATGTGTGTCTGTATCAGAAAACCGCTAAAGTACAGACTACCTACCCACAGGGAGTCAAACCTTTTGCACCATCACTTGATATCATATTACTATTAGGATATATTTGTGCAGTTGCATTTGGTGATTTTGGACTGACGAGAGGTTTTGTCTCTAGCATGGACGGAACACTATTTCTTGGAAAACGTTGCGAGAGGAAAACGCACCATTGGTAGACGGAACGGGGGTATGCCACCAATAACATAATTTTCTGGTATAAGAGAAACCGTTTGAATTGGAATTTCAACTCGGCTATTATAATTTCCACTGTGCCCCCCCCCCCCCCACCCCCCCTCCCCAATAAATTTTTGCTTTCGCTGCCCACGAGCTCAAGTTTCTAGGAAACGCAATCCCTTGAGAAGATTTTGGGAAATATGTGCACATGCTTTGAAACGTATCCCTAAACACTTTAGGGGCCTCTTAACCTGGCTTACTGGGTTTCCTGTCTCTATTTTATTTTGCCTTTTCGTTTATATGTAGGCGGGCTATCCCGGCTTGCCGAGTTTTCCATCTCAACGGGCTGGGGCATCCCGGAAAGCCGAGACAACTTTAGTGCATGTAAAGGCATACAGCCGAGATATCTCGGCCAGGCGGGACAAGATTTGACAGTTGTGACACACGTAACGTAACTATTCCGGCTTTATTCAGCGAACAACGCAAGATAGCAAAAAGGGGAAGGATTTCTGTTCCAAATCTTGCAAAAAAGGGAGAAATTAAATTGACTGCGTGTAACGAAAAGGCGATGTCACGAAAAATAATTCACGTTGATTTTGTCCCTGCCAGGCGGGATGACATTTTTGCATGAAAATGGCAGCTTATTATCGTCCCGGCAAGCCGAGTTAACTCGCCCCATCTAAGAGGCCCTAAGTCGAAACTCGATTGTAGAATGTTCGCTCTCCTCGCTTTTCAAGAATTATCATACATCACGAAGATCTTAGATTAATTTTACCTTAAAAATAGGTGACAAAACTAATTAGCCAAAAAATTATCGTATCGTATAAACTAGCGCAGTGTACCGCACATAGCTATTATCTTCTTTTTTATTTTACATACACTTAGATTACACACAACTAGTTCGAGCCTCGTTAGCGTGGCTTGACAAAATAATTACCTCAGCATCTTGCTTAAACAAGATTAATCAAGATATGACCCCCAATTGTACCTAGACGTAGTCACCTTTCCTCCACTTCTCTTCTTCGAGGAGGGAAGAGAACAGTGTATGTGTGGTTCATTTCTCGACAGATGCCGGTTGAACCAAGATGAAGCCTCGTTCTCATTTATAAAATTCACGAATCAAAGCGTAGTTTTTTTTGCTTTAGTTCATGAAAGAACAAGTTTAGTTCCATTCGGCTGTTTATGAGGTAATAACCAACGCGTGTAAGCTATCCCATGCTTTTAAAAAAAACAAGCTAATTCGTTTGTAATCATTTCACTTCTGCTTTATTAAAACTCTTCATTTCTATACTACAGAAATTGTCCACCGGGATGGTTTCAGTTATGTTATATAACGGCAGTAATGACAGATGGTTAACTCATTGAGCTTTAAAACGATCGCAACTAAACAACTACAGCGCCAAATTTTCAAAACCCAAATAAACTTTTTTCAATTCCCTAAATTGCAATAAAACGTAATAAAACTTAACTGAACCTGGCTCCAATAGGATATAT
>JAOBAT010132797.1:0-12258 GCA_026413305.1 Hydrozoanthus tunicans | reverse complement strand
CTGGAGAATCACACCATGACGATAAATTCAACTGACGTTTACCTCACGAGCCCTATCAATGTGATAACTCTAACATCGTGACAATATAAAACAAATTGTCCCTTCACTGGCCAGGAAACGTGTTAAGCTCATAGACGGGCAGGCAGCCAATTGACACGCCGAATTAGCCACACCCGAGCAAAAGCATACTATCTCACCTGAAGCTACGATCCTATGCACTTAGTATTGCCTTTCTAAAACATAAAAAGTTGGCTTTAATACTAAAAACGGGCGAAGTACAAACCACACTACAATAACAAAAAAACCCCCTGGGTAACAGAAGGGTCAGTAGGAAAACTCAGCGTCCACGTACGTGCAGTAAAGGTGAGAAATCCGTAACGAACATGAAAAGAAAAATCCACACAAACAAGAACGGGGCCAGAGAAAACTAAAGAAGGCCGGGAATAGAAATAAACAACAAACGCTATACCACCGTTCAAATAGAAAGAAATACGAAGGGCCAAAAGAATAAAAGTAAAGGGTTCAGCCGTTTTACCTCGAGCTTCTCCTCGGCCGTTAAAGGACGAGCTGGCTGTCCTACTGGCTGTTCAAGCTCCTCGTTAACCGGTGGACCTGGCTCTTGAGCCTGGGGAATCTGGATTTCCCCAGCTGGTTGAGGCATATTGGATCTTTGCTGAAAATTCGGGAAAAACCGTTCCACCTTCCTCCTTGACGCTGATCAGAGACTAAGCGAAGAAGGAGTGTTCAACGGTATTTATTATTGCCCCTTGGGACTCAGGGTCCCATACACCCGCATATCCACGATCAGTATTCACCTCTCGCGGACCGTTAAATTCTAGCAAGTACGGCGGGACATTCAAGTGAATAGCGCTAAAAGACGCACGGTATGTCGAGCCTTCCTAGTTGCAGTTCAAATTTGGGAAACCATTTTTGTAAGAAATCATTCAGTGCTACGTCAAAAATTGTTCTACACTTTACACAAGACCCGGCAACGCTCTTTTTCTGAAACACGTCAAACAGAGAGCGAGCCAGTGCTTGTGTGAACAAAATGCACTTCGATTAGAACTGCTTTTGCAAAATGTATTTTCATGTGCTGTGTTGAAGAAAAACAGCTGTTTCGGAATAAAACATGCAACCTAATGATCATCAGATGAAAATTGGTTTTCAGAAAGACTCGTGTATCCCACTAATTTTGTAAATCAGTTATAAGAAAAACAAGAATTAAATTTTTGTAATGTATTCTAAACTTCGTAACCTGCTATTATTCTTTAAATCTTTCAGTTTCCTCCAATAAATGGCGACCCCGAACGAAAGTCAACAAATGCAGGATTCTTTAAACCCTTCACTGCCTTCTTGTTCTTCGACATCAAAGATCATCAGCATCACAACGTACATCATCATCATGATTTTATCACTCGGAAGAAACCTGATGATCATCATCATATATCACAGAAGCAAGACGCTCAGAACACCTGTGCACCGTTTCATACTGAGTATGGTAGTTTCAGACATGATGTTTCCAGCGATCTTTCTACCATATTTGATCAGTGAGTCATTTCTTGACGGGCAAATGTTGGTTGATGGAATTTTTGGGACCATAGTCTGTAAGTTGGTGTGGTACGCTATTAGTGTCTCCTTAGCTGTCTCCATAATTAGCATGATAGCAATTGCTGTTGATAGATTCTATGCCATCGTATTCTCCATGAAACCAGCGTTTTTCACCCAGAAGAAGTTTTTGGGGATTTATACTGCAATATGGGTCATCGCATTTGTACTTCAAGGGCACCTGGTTTACTCATTTAAGCTCCAAAAGAACAATGACAGTAATATTCTCAAGTGTGATAACATGCACATAGAAGAAATGATAGTTGTAGATAAGATAGTAATACTGTTAATGTTTGTTATCACTGCTTTTGTTCTCACCTTTCTGTACTCCTGTGTAATCATTTCTCTTTACCGTGAGAAAAAAAATTTTGATCTACCAACTCAAGTGGTCAAGCGAAGAGCAGAAGAAAACAGAAAAGTAACTACAATGTTAGTTGTTTTAGTGATAGCTTTTTATCTGTTATGGGTTCCTTTCCATGTTTCCGAGTTGATGGAGTTTAAACGGTCAACTGCAGCATTGTTCTGTGCCCCTGAATGGCATTGGGTAGCACATACCGTTGATCTACTTTATGTTGTTGTAAATCCTTTGCTTCTTATTATCTTTAACAAAACTTTTCGAAAAGGCTGTAGAAGTATTTTTTGCTGTTCCTTTGCTTTTACTGACTGATCAACTTTTACTGGTTCACAAAAATTTGTGAGCTTTTAAGAGAGCGAGAAGAGAACAACAACAACAACATGTAACTTCCATCTATTTGTAAAAACGGTTATAAAGATTTTTAGAGCTGGTTGTGTTATATATTGGATTACCCAGCTAGATATGGATGGGCCTAGACTTAAAAACACTGTTAATTTCCATATTTAGCTAGAAAAAGGACTGGACACTTTGTTTTGTTTTTTTTCTTGTACCTTACATAGCTTTTTTTCTAAGAGAGGGGAATTGTTATATATTGGATTACGTAATGGCCCTGAGGCTTATCATGGGACCCCCCGCATGTTTGTTGTCAGACACGTGCAATTGCAAGATGGCGATTACAGTTTAGTTTTGTTGTGTTCAGAGTCGTTTCTCTCTTTATTGCTTATTTTACAACCGGAATACATAACAGGTTGGCACCCAAAAGAATTGAAGAAGCTAATCTAATCGGGTGCCAATCGTGTTTTAAACTACACAATGTCTTGATTAAGAAAAATTAAACGCAAAGCTTAAAAAAGTGAGCACAGAAACATAAAATTTACAACTGTTGACTATCAAATAAACACACAAATTACAGATCATTACTGAGCAAGATATGAAGACAAAGTTTTAGAGTTGAAGTCAGTCTTTTTATTAAGTACAATGATCACGACTTTTAAGTTTTCTTGTGAAGCAACGAAAGTGAATGTTTAACATGGTAGACGAAAAGAACAACAAAAGGAAACTAACTAATAAAATCATTCATTGTGACAAACCAGTGCTGAAAACCTTTCTTTTGTAACTTCGTCGTGCCAACCAGTGAAAGAATTCTTGGGCCGGACGCAAAGCCGATTAACCAATCGGGGGTGGAAGTGGAATCTTGAATCATGAATCACGGCTAAAAAAAGTGAAGGAATCATGAATCACAACATCTCGCAGGCTGTGAATCATGAATCATGGACAAAAATTAAATTAATCACGAATCTTGAATTTTTGTCTCTTGAAGAAATTCTATAAATGAATCATGAGTCGTTGGTCGAAAAATACCTGGGAATCACGAATTATCATACTGAAAAGATTCCGCTTCCATCCCCGTAACTAAGACTCGACAAAACATCCGAGGAGGGGAATGTGCAACCTAAGATCACTTAGAAGAACTTTCTATCTCATTTATTGGTGAACACGGGCTCTTAAATTTGCAAAATTTTCAAGAGAAGACTAGGTCTTGTCTCTTTTTATAACGGATTTAATACCAGCTCATTTAGAACGAAAGTCAGACAGTCTTTTTTCCAATACCAAGTCCAAAATTCTTTAACACCTTAAAAGTCTATCAGAACAATGTAACCTGGTTATTTGAGTCACAAACACCATATTTATTTAACGTTGTATTTATATTTGTTACTTTAAATAATCTTATGACTCAATTTTCTTGAAAAGGGTAATAAATAAATAAAGGGGTCATGAAGAGGTATAAATGTGTTTTTGAACTGAAGTGCCATACAACGCTGATTACCATTTTTAACTCAGGTTTTGTAAATTCCTAAATTCCTTCGATATTCCATAGGGAAGAGATTTGCTAAGAATGGTGCACGATTGGTGTTAGTCAGTGCTCATTGGAAACCTTCTATCCTGTCTTGATATAAGATTATCTATTGCTTAACGAAGACTCTTACATGTAAATTAGTTCTACTGGACCTTCTTTCATCAGTCCAGAAGGTATGATAGTTTTTGCATGCGTTAAAAGTTTTACGTCTAGTAGGAAATACTCGCTCTGATAGTTCGTGCAAGCGTAGTTTAAGGTTGCTGTGGGGAATACTAGTATATAGTGTAGGAATAGTCCCAACCCCGTACTAATAGATTTAGCTTCGAATGCTGTTTTTTTTGGCAATGGTGCTTGCAAACAGCTGATAGAATCCTTGAAGAAGGATATAGAATGTTTTTCAATTCTTGCCCGGGACAATCAAGGTGTCCTAGTTTCGGAGATGTTGTTGCTTAATTATATCTTCCCCGGATAGTGTTCCTTTCTATATTTGAAACGACTTTCGTTCTCAGTCACATGCAGTAAATGAAAAAAAAATGCAAAAGGTAAAACTAACATAACAAAAATAACATTTTGCTGATATCTACACGTGTTCCCTGGCTCCAGAACTTTATTGCTTGGGCGTCTATTTCAAAACGCTTTCCTGTGCTTTGATTTCATTGGCGCGTTCATTGCCATGTCATCCTTAGCAAAAAGCCAGGCTTCTTGTAACGGTTTATGTCGTTCACTGTCGCGTGTGGCTAACAACGACAAAAAAAAATGCCACACGGTAAAAAATACATTGAAGCTGTGGTAAAAAAGTACTTCTGGTGTGCTGGAATGAAAAAAGAAATTATGTCTGACTGTTGGTTAAAATCGTTGACATTTCAGACTTGAAAATAATGATTGCAAATGCATCTTCTTTAACTATTGCACTACCTTAGGAAAACATAGTTAAATGGGAATTAAATCCAATGTTTAATATCTCATTTTCTCTTTGCCTTAAGAACTCTCCTAACACTGAAAACAAATGATAACAGTGGCCATTATAGGACTAGCTGCTCGTAGCACTCCCCCTTTTTGATAAAATCCGCTAGCTTAAAGTGTATATATCATTTTTCAAGAAACTTTGTCTCTTTAGAATTTGGGGCTTTCTCAGAAGTTTACAAAAAAACATTTAAAAATCTACTCAATATTCGTCCCATTCTTGAGCTTCAAAGGTATCGGAAAAGTCACGCACTTTGAAAATTACCCAAAGAGAATGCCCCAAATTTTAAGAAGACAAAGTTTCTTGAAAGATTATATATGCACTTTAACAGTTGATATTTCAAAAGAAATCGTTGGTATCGTTCATACTCAAAATCTTTACTGATGAGATCCTTTGCTGAGTTTGTTAACAAATGGTAAAAACGAAAATACGAGAATAGCTTTCTTAAGTAAAAAAAATTAAAACCTTCCTGAGCTGCACACAGTACCAAACTTTTTTTAAACATGATAATTAGAAAAATAACTGCTTTCAATTTTTTTTCTAATGAAAAATTCTCTACGCAAAGACACGTCTCACTCATAAAACAAAACATGAACGGTTTCAGAAGGACTTTTATTTCGAATCGTTTTGTTTCAAAGCTTAAAACTGTATATTTTGTTATGCTGTGTTTTCTTTTGTGATTTAAATTTTCTGCACGATGCTACAGAACGTAAGCATCATTTTTTAAAAGTCCCCATCAAGCTTAGTTTTTTACTTTTTGGATTAAAACTGTTGCCATCTGTGAACACAAAATTTGAATAACCAAAGAAAATTTCCACGTCTAAGTATGCTTTTTGATCAAAAAAAGATCGGAATGTAAGTAATACTTATAAAAATAACACCCACGACACACTTCAAATCGAACATATGTAAGGAAATTAAGTTACAGGTGGTGTTTGGCAAAGCCCAGAAACCGAGAGGATGCAGTAGATCTAGAAAAGTCTAACACGCTAGCTATACCCGTGAAAAGCACGTCATCACAGTTAACAAGTATATAAGCCAGTTGGAAAGGATCAAGAGTATATGTTTTCTTAGGCATAGAGTTAATAAGGTCCAGGATTTGAGTTCTGGGAATTTTTCATCGCAAAGTTGTTGTGCCAGGGTCTGAGTATAAGGTATGAAACCTTAAAAAAATAAGAAAAAATTAGAAAAAATCTGGCGTTGTGTTGTTCTCCGATTTCTTATTTTCTATTTTCTGAATGAAGAAATCTTATGTATATGAGTTAGCTTTTGTCTTGAAAATGCAGAGCGATCCGCAACCAAGAGGTTTTGCTTCAACCATTTGAGATTGCTTTGAAACTTCACTGACCTAATTGTTTTCTTCAATATACTTGTGGTAATAAGTTAAGCTATACGGCTTCTATAGTTAAACAGGGCATATCAAAAAAGTTTATGAAACTAAACAAAGTATTTTTGGGTATCAAAAACAAGGCCATGGTCATCAGTGTAATCTAAAATCCATCCTACCATATTTGTAAATGTACCTTTGGCAAGCTTAAAACTTGTTACGTCTTCCTGAAACGACAGAGTTACAACTATTACGAGGACTGCCCCGCGTAAAGGAGACACAAACAGGCCTAGAGGTGTAAAGAATTGTCTTGGGGTATTAAGTAAAGTAAAGTAAAGGTCCGTGTAAGAGCTAGAGAGCCTCCCATCGTTCTGCGGCATTTCACATTCCCACACCAGAATGTTTTCATTTTCATCATGAGAACACGTCGACCGGCATAAAGTAAAAAGCAGTGAAACTCAATTTTAAAACAATGTTTTTTGGTGTTATAATATTTAAGCCAACTGTAGACCTCAAAAACAAAAGCGTAGAAAATCCCTTTTATTTTCAATGTTCCCCACATAGAAATTTTCGTAAACTTAAAAACAGAAATGTTTCAACTAGAAAGGAAGTGATGAGCGAACTGGAAAGAAATATTTCAGCTTACTTATAAAGATATTGTTTGTTTTTAAGTTTAACCAATCAGATCAACGGCTTACCAATACCGCAACTAGCACCTTTCTGCATTCCATTGCCTTTGACCTCTCTAAGTCTTACTCGGATCGTTACTCAAATAAGGCCTTGGTCCCCTTGAAATCTAAAAACCTATTATATCTGTAAATGTTTGCGATTATAAGGTGTCCTTGAAAACTTAAAAATATCTTTATCTGAAACTATAGTTTCGTGACAGAATTTCTTTCAGGAACCCATGAACGGGGAAGGGAAACGTAGTAGGTTTCCAACAGGGTCAGGAATCAAGTCTACCATATCTATGGATGTCTGTTTCATTGAAAAATTCAAACCTAGTTGTACCTAATGGAACGGTTAACTTAAGTCTCTTAGAGGGAGACTTATAATGAAGGCCATAATAAAGAAAATGGAACAATCGGGGTCTGCAAATAATGATTGAAACTAACAATAGAACCAAATGAGTTGTTGATTGTATTTGCAACCGTGGTCCATACGTTCTCGCGGGTAGATGTACTAGCAACTCTAATGTTATTTTAATTTCTATTTACCGAGCTTCGTACTCTTTCGGTAATCAATGTAACGAACCTTGATACACTTTAGGGTTTACTGAATCGAGCCTAAAACAATTGTGGAGTTGCACACAGTATGTATTGGAGATCCTGTTTTCTGTTTTCAACTTGAGTATTATAACAGTATTTGTCTGTAAATATCTAAATTTGAGTTTATAGTCTGATGGCGAGTAGTGTCCTTTGGTTTCTTGGCAATGGCCTTGCAGTGGCAATGGCAAATACTACGACTTGCACCTAACTTATGGGGAGGCCGAGGGATATGAATGCTGTTGAGATAAAAAGGGAGAAAAAACAAAAGGTGCTGCGCATCATTTTTAACATTTTTTCCGTTCATTGAAGCAAATTCTCGTGTTTATCATTTCTATTAAGAAGAAGTACTAGAAGACCTAGAACTACAGCAACAACCCATGACACGGCGATCAATCGGTAACAGATCTTCTGAGCAAACAACGCTTCTTTTATTGAAAATGGCGTGGAATCTATCAACAGCAATGGCTACCATACTTAGCACAGAAACCACGAAGGACACCGTAGGAACAGCCCGTGCAAACTTGCAGAGGACATCACCGAGAATTCCGTCGACCAACTGACGTCCATAATACGCTTCACTTATTAATGCTGGAAGGAAACATGTAGGAATCAACAAATCGGAAATTGCCGCGTTCAAAATGAAATAGTGTATTGTTGTTCATAGGCTTTTACCCCGGAAGAACACTGCAGCTATCAGAGTGTTTCCTGTTGATGATATAAGAGTGGAGTATACTGTCATCTTGATTACCTTTGTGTCCCAAGAGCAATTAGGCAATTTCACAGCGCGTTTCTTGTTACAATGCTCCGTTAAAAAGAACAGAATATAAGGAACCTTTCAGAAGTTCCTCAAAAGCGCTTCTGTTTTCAGCATTCAGCAAAAATAGAAAACAGAAACAGCATTATCAATCAGCTTAACCTTTCCTGTTGGCATTTTAAGAATTTTGTACAATTTTATTATTTTTTGTATAAGTAGGAAAAACGGCTCTTTGAAATCAATCACCAACGTTGGTTTTTAAATTTAAACCCGATCGGCATGAGCAGGATTCTAATGTGATAATGTCTTTAGAACTCTTGGAAGAACTCTGTTTTTTTGTAACATTAAGTTGTCACAAATAAATAAGACACGAATCATTCAACCAAGAAACTAACGTCTTATGTTACTGTCGATTCACCGCGTGTCGTCGAGTATGTGTCACAATATGCAAATTTATTGTAGTAGATTACCCATAAGCCCCCTTGTTCTAGCGTATGTGGTTCTGTTCTGCCATGTTGGACCATGTTGTTGTTCCCGGGTTTATCTTGTGTATTATTCAGTGTTTTGCGAGCTCAAAGGATTAAAGAGGCTAATACTGAAACAATGAATTTTCTCCGACGAAGACCTAAAGCTCAAAACACCAGTATTCCTCATACAGTAGAGATATTTTCAAACTGTCACTTTTTCTGTTGACTTAACCAAGTCGTTAGGAGCAAATCTTTTCTGGAAATAAACCGAAGCCCTCTTTTGAAAACGAATTCCGTACAACTAGTTGCTCTGATTATGCGACTGAACGGAAAGTTCTCTTTTCTCGCACATATTGAAATTGTGTAGTTAATCGACAGTTGCACTTAAATTATTCTTAAATAAAGTTACCGCGCTAGAAAGTTTGCTTTGTTACTTTAAGGCCGTTCTTATCCCTAAAATCAAAGATAGCAGCTTGAAAATTGACTGAAATAGTCTATTTCTTTCATTCTTTATATTTATGGTATGATGGACGCGTCTTTTCGTAATTTACTTTGTTTCACCGCAGTGTTTTGCTTCATTATGGAAACACAGATTTCAAACTATGACAATAAACAATGGTATTAAAGCAGAACCAACAAAGATGTCATTTTCAAACAAAATTTTCTTCTGTAGTGAAGTTTAACCATTTAAAGGATAAGATAGCAATTTCGTAGCTATCAAGTATATAGCTTGCATATACAACAACAGTGTACGTGGAAAATGAAATAATTTACACAAAAATTGTGTAAAATGCACAAAAAACAATTAAACGACAAAGTGTGTTATAAAAGTAGAAGTAACCAAGAGTTGACGTTGGCACCAACAAAGTCAGGCTGTGTGTCAAGGCCACAAAACAGTTCACATTTGAAATGTTTCCAACAAGTTACGTTTTTACATAGCTTTTCATTGACTCAAACGACTAGTGTTCGATTCTATGGCTGGTTTTAAAGGCTCAGTATTGACATCAAACTTCTGTCAGCTGTAGTATAACATTAGGATTATGGAAACGTATGTTTTACAGCTATAATTAATGTTTATATTATAGTGACTTATATAACCATAACCATCATGATGGTAATAACCACTTTGATGGTGATTATGACGAGAATGATGATAATTACGATAAACATAACAACGGTGATATTGATGATGATAGAAACAATATTGATTTCGATCAAGACGATGATGACTAAGATGATGATAACGACAACGATGATAATCATGATGACTATGACACTGAAAAGCCCCTTGGGGGAGTTGTCATTACGTATTTATTATTATTATTGTTATTATTGTTATTATTATTATTATTATTATTATTATTATTATAATGATGATGATAACAGTAACAATACCAATTATAACGATGCTGACAATGATAATTATCGAGTATATGTTAGATATAGGAAGTCATCGCGCAAAACGTGCATACATTACAGTTGCCGGGTCTTCCCAGCCACACCACATAAATACTGCATTTACACTTGGCTTCCTATTTCTACGGTAGAAAATTGAGTCTGTTTTTGAGCGGCGCCACGCTGACGAAGTCCAATAAGGCCAAAACAGCTGTCCACGGCTGCTAACACTAACGTAAGTTTTAGTATCTAAAGTACGAGGCCGTTTGTAATCTAATAAAGTTTTGTTGAATTTTCTAGGGTTTGATCAGACCCAAAGGTTTAAAAGGCACATCAACCTAACAAGAAAATAGAAAAGGGTACTATCTCTAGATAATAAAATAATTATTTGCATTACAACCATATTAACTTGTAGTTTCTTCCGGTCTGTCAAGTTCAGAATCATAAGCAGAATTAAGACTTCCTTCCCAGTAATTTACATATGTTGAAATGACAAAAACTAAAAGAACTGGAAGTAGAATTGTGAATAAAGTAGCATTGAACCAAGTTGAAAATAAAAATTTTTGACTTAATCGACCTTTTCCTAAAAATAGTATGAATCTCTCAAAGTCACCTGGCAAACCCTGTTTTGTTTATAACGATGTCAAAGTCTAATTACAGGCTGGTACACATATTTTGAATTTTTAAGGGGTTTAAGGAATAAATGATGGAAATTAAATTGTTCTTGGTAAATTGCTTCAAGAAGTTTGAAAATGTATTACTAGAATGACACTCGACGTTTTGTCTTACATGCAAATTAAACAAAACAATATATCCTACTCATTTACAGTTAAGCAACAAAAGTATTTTTTTGTTGATGATTTTTCTCTGTTCTTGCAACAGCCGGCGTTATCTTGGAAGCAAATATTTCTTATAATGTAGAAACTTTTCTTCATCACATTCTTCACGATGAGAAACAGACCTTGTCCACGCTTAATCATCAAAGGTGAAATTTACATAATAAGTTAGTGAATACACATTTAAATCGAATTGCCTGTCAGTTCTAACTACATATCGTGATAGGTTTTGAGCCTTTATTAAGACAGTGGAAACCGGAAAAAAATTCTAAAGTTAGAAGCTCAAAAAAGTGAAACGGCGTATTCACCTCTCGCGGACCGTAAAACTCTAGCAAGTACGGTGTGACAGTCAATTAATTGCAGTTCAAATTTGGGAAACCTTTTTGATAGAAATCATTTGGGGCCCGTCCACACTAACGCGGATTCAAAAGTATACGGATTCGTTTTACGGAAAACACATCAATTGATCCGCGTAGAGGTACGTCAAAGACTGTTCTACACAAGTTAACATCTAAGGACAGAAAAGTGTGACATCTGATAAAATAAATTTTACAACCATAGTTTCCTCCGGTCCTTGATCAGTTTCAAAAGACTGCCAGTTTAACATTTAGAATCATGAACAAAAGTTAAATTTCTTTCTCTGTAAACTACGTATTTTGAAATGACAAAAACTCAAACGACTGGAGGTTGGATTGTTAATAAGCTAGCATTGAACCAAGTTGAAAACCGATATTTTTGAGACTGAATCAACTTTTCCTAAACTCGGCATTGTGAAAAATGGCACGAACCTCTTAGAACCACCTGGCTACATAACGTGCAAAAGTCTAGTTAATGGCTTCTATACTTTGAATAATTTGGTGCTTTCTGGAAGCGGAGTGGTTGGCGCAGTGGTAAGATCTCTGCCTCCCAATCTTGAGGTCCCAGGTTCGATTCCCGGCCTGGTCGATGGTTGGATATTTTGGCAACCATTTTTCCCGCTAAAGGCCGCTCAGCTTTCCATCCTTCCGGGGTCGGTAAAATGAGTACTACATACATGGACTGCTTTGAAGCGGCTGCCAATTTCGCCTACATATTTTCCGGTCCTCTGGGGGTAAAACTGATCATTGCGAGCGCCTTTGAGCATTCATACGGAAAAGGCGCTATATAAAAGCGCCACTTTACTATTTAGGTAAAATGTTTGAGTTTAGATTGTTCTTGGTAAATTGCCTCAAGCAAGCTGTTAAGAGCGACTCTCTGTAACGACTGGGTGAGAATGAAAAAATTGTGGCACAAGTTCGAAAAATGACCTACCCTATTTCGCCCACAGATACCCTATGGTGTACCTATAAATGTGAGGTACTTTTTAGATTCCTGAGATTTTTTTATAAGGAGAAAATTTCGAAAAACCCAACATGACTCGGGAAGCCGAAATCTTCGAAATTTCGATCGA
>JAOBAT010132786.1:0-12260 GCA_026413305.1 Hydrozoanthus tunicans | reverse complement strand
GTATGTGCCGCCACCCACCACCTCCGCCGACAAAATTGGGTTCCTTAAAAATACCATTGTTTTGACTTCTTCCCTTAATCAAATTTTCATGAAGGTGTGGCTACACGGTTCAACAGTGCATGCAACGTTGCTCGCAATGGAAGAATTGCATCATGAAGCTGCCTCTGAAATTGTTGCACGCAACGTTGTCATGATTGTGCGAGGTAGAATTCGATCCTACTCCTGCAACATTACAAGCTACGATTTTAAAGATGGTTCAACGGAAAGGTTTCATTTATGGGAAATGTTGCATCGCGTAGCCGTAGCTTAAGTAGTGCAGAATTTCTACTCGTCTTCATCGACTGATCGACTGACTGACTAACTTTTAGTGGTTCTACACCTAACGTCATCTCCACATGCGGTTCTTTGAAGTTTGTACTTCGTGTTAAACAGCTTTTGGGTTTGTGTTTTGAACTGGAGTGTTTAACCGGTGGTCAATTTGTAGAATTTTGAACTGGAGTGTTTAACCGGTGGTCAATTTGTAGAATTTTGAATTTTTCCCGCTAAAGCGTCCCCTCAAAAATACCAACAAGATGACGCAACAGGTCACATGCGTCTCATCTCAGTCCATCTAAAATGGTGCCACCAAGTAAAAAGATAAGTCGATTGTAAAACATCCGTAACTGCTAATGTTTTCGATAGAAACTCTATTAATTACAGATATTTTAAAGTCGATTTTAGATGGACTGAGATGAGACGCATGTGACCTGTTACGTCATCTTGTTGGTATTTTTGAGGGGACGCATTTAGCGGGAAAAATTCAAAATTCTACACGCCGTATCTTGGCGTACTTTCACCGTATGTTTCTCAAACTTGGCAAACCAATGTTTTTCATAGTATACTTTTTGAAAATTGAAAAACTGATTTCGTGTCATACGCTCTTTAAGGCGAGGGTACACCTAAACTTTTATTGGATAGCGAGGAAGTTGAATAAGATATTTGAATAAGAAGAATATTGAGTAAAATCAGCAAACCGTTCCTCCTGGCAAGGGGCTAGTACAGCTTTGGTTTGAGAACGGTTTGGCGTTTTTACATCAGAAATATTAACTTCAAAACTTCCAAAAAAATCACCATACTCCAAATTCTCTTTAAAAATACCAATCTTCAAGAAAGAAAGTACAACTCAAAATTCATCCGAAAAATCTTTAAATATTCAAGCTGATTCCCTTTCATACCACCTGTGTTACAAGCGATACGATTCTGCAGATTCAAATCATGGACGAAGATATCGTACGGAACGTGAGGAAAAGTGGCCACAAAGCACGGTTTAGGTGTACCCGCGCCTTAAGCACACGCCCTTGCGTTTTCACTGAAAACGATTTTCAGGAGCCTAGATTTTAAACGTTTTCTGTGCCACGTGCATGACTCACGTCAGTTTTCTGCGCCATTTCAATCTCTACCTTCCCTTGGTTCGTGAAACTGCAGTAGTCATGCTTGTGAACGAACTGATCGTTCCGTAACAGATGGCGGCGCGGTTGTACCTTTATAACCACAATGCTTGTCGAACCTATCAAGGCTAAGTAAGGCTCAAACAACGGCCACAACTGATAAAACTCTTCTTTGTGATAACAGCAATTTGCATCCAAATTTGAAGTTTATAGATTTTCTTTTATAGGCAAGTTTAGCCGGTTTTCATGCGCTAAGATTTGTGGGTAGATATACACAGGTCGCGATTTTTTCGGAAACGATACCGCCCATCAATCAAAGAGAATCTTGGTTTGACTGACAGTAAAAAGTGAACAACTTCTTTTCCTGTATGTTACTTGATATTCTACCAACTTGTAATAATAATAATAATAATAATAATTATTGACAATAATTTATTCAATTCGACCATATGGTTTACAACCGAATAAATAGAAAATAAAAAACCTATATTTAAAAATATTTACAATATAGTTAAATGATATATTGTTAAAACCCTAGCGCCAACCCGAAAACTATAATCGAACTAAAAAGCCTGTATAAAAAGAAACGTTTTGAGTTCTCGCTTGAATACACGCTGTTTTTTATAAGAACAACTTCATAAGAACAACGAGGCTCAGATTGGCCAAAATTTAAGAACAATTTAAGAACAAGCTGAGGCTCGGGACTTGATTGAGCAATTTTTTTCAGCTTTACGTAAAATGATTCGCAATTTTTTTCTTTTAATCATTATCATTGCTTCAAATTAAACTGTTCCTTACAATCGTTGTAAACATGTATACAGCATACTGTATCTTCATAGGGAAATAGGGAAGCTTTTGTAGTAAAAGAATGATCAACGCAAAATAACAAAAAAACTTCATTTTAATAACACTGTTACAAATACATGTATTGCAGTACCTTAAGCTTAGTGTTTATTCGATTTAAACCTCACATAGAAATAAGAAAAAAATTAAGCACAATTTGAGCCTCAAATCGCAAAAAAGTTAAGAACAATGAACCTCGGCCAAATTCACTGTTGTTATAAAAAAAGCGTGTAATTCAAAACTAGCAAAGCAACTAATACTAGCTGGTAATTGGCTGTTCCATGCTGCAAACGCTCTGTCACCAAGTGTTAATAAAATGAGAGGGCAAAGTTCGACCGTATATTACAGTGAAGCTCATCAACGGGTTAGTAAGGGCAAGCATTAGGTAACCGACCGACTCACAGTCATCGTAAGGTTGTCTTAAAAACGTATAAATGGGATGGAAAAGGATTAAGAGCTTTTGGAGTTGAACGACAACTGTTTTGCATATATGCAAAGTATAGAACGGGACACTAAGTATCAAATACCCACAGGGCTTTGAGCGCGATAAACTCGCAAAGTTTGTCATAACTGGGCTATAGTTGTAAATGCCAGATACTGTAGATGCGTTTGCTCGATTTCTGCAGTTGAATAAAAGCAAACGAGCAAATGATAAAAAAAGAAGAATGAACAAAACGAATGAATGAATCAAAAAAATGATTAAACGAATAAACGGATAAATTTCAGATTAATGAATGATGAAATTAAGGAATGAACGAACAAAAAAATGAATTATTGAACAATCGAAAATGGCAAATAGCTAATTTGGTTTTAAGAGTGTTTTTTAAAATAAAAACTTAAGAACAAGTCCACTGGTCAGTCACGTGACCTGAATTGGTTGAACAAAGATGGCGCGCGAACAGTAGTGAGTTATTTGGACAAAAATATTGCGTTATTTGCTTCGTCTTTTAGGAAATGAAATAGAAAAACCCTTACCTGAAGCAGGACATGTTTCTGTTTTTTCGCCTTTGTGTTTTTTATTCTTGCAAAGGAAAATGCAACTGTTGCTAACAAAGTTAAAAACGCAGACTGTACAATGGATCTTTGACTTTGTGCATCATTTTGCATCGCTCGCAGTATTGTTTAAGAGTGCGACGTAAGCAGCGGATTATTTGATCTGTTGAGGGTCGGCGTCAGATGCAAATATATTCAATTGCATGCAAGTTTTTGTTAGAAAACACAGCTCATCACGTAGTTACATGTAGCGTTTTATTGCAGTTCTTTCTGCAGTTATAGAAACACTGAATAAGATGAAAAGAAAATCAAAACGGTGTTACACGTGTTTTAAAGACATATACACCAATAATAAACCTATGGCTATGGTGTAGAAAAATAATTGCATTTATAAAAATGTTCAGCAATAAAGCGATGAAGGAAACAAGAACAATTTGGGAACAATTGTCATTGAGTCTAAAATCGTTCAAAAACTTAAGAATTTAACAACGCGCTTCGGCCAAAATTTGCTGGTTCTGTATATGTACGTGATTTGTTTATCGAGCTCAAAACAATAATGGCGATATAATCCAACAGTGGGCTTGGGTCATGTTAAGCGAATTATGTTTCTTTTGATCTGTTTTTCTAAATTTAGCAGACGAAATTACTCATAAATCAACGTGGGGCGTTGACGTGTTTTGGGGGAGAAAGCTAGAATTATTATCTTTCTGGATCTCAGCGGGCGTGATCATGGGGTCTCGGTTGAAGCTAGTATGCTTATAAAAAGAATACAAGTTGCCTTTAAGCGGTCGAAGTGTGGTCAAGTGTTGAGACCTTGTAGGAAAATAAACCTTACATCAAAACCGAGATAGTGTGTTTTCAGAATCTATCAAAGAGCGATCAATTCCACGACAAACGGCAACTGAGTTGCAGCGAGCGATTTTTTACGACAAGACTTGACAGAGAGACGGGGGGGTGCTGGGTGGGCGGGTATGACGTGTGAAAAAATACCCTAGAAAGTTACCAAGGCGTGAAAAGCTTTGACCCTAAAAATATCTCGTTGTATAACTCATACAAAATTTCTTAAAATATTCAAGCTGATTCTTCTTCATACTATCTGTGTTATAAATATAGCGATATGATTTTGTAGATTTAAATTATGGACGGAGATGTCGTAAGAAACATGAGGAAAGCTGCCACAAGGCGCTCTTTGGATTTACTCTGCCTTAAACAAGTCAGCTTTAAAATTTTTAAGACCTTCGACATGCACAAATATCGACTTCGGAATTAAAAATGTTGATGCTAGTGATAATAACAATAACATTAAAGTACAAAATACTTTATTCATGAAGGGTAAATATAACTCTCAAATAGAGACATCTTTAAGCTGGCTTCTGAACTCGTTCATTGTACTTCAAAGTTTCAAAAATAGAATAACTAAAGAATTTCTCAAGCCTTCCAGCTATACGTAAACTACGACGTTTCGATGATACAGACCAGCAACTTGGAAATACTTGCTTACTGTAATTCGTCGCTCAAAATCTAAGATTCATATCATACCGGTAAGCAACTGTGAATTTCCGGGCATTTTGTGTCTGTGCCGCTTCGAGAAGTGCTTTTTCATGCTTCGTGTACCTTATGTTTATTAGAATACCTTACGGTTTTGGCTTTTGAACCGAGTTCTACAGTTTATATTCATGACTATTCAAATCGCTGAATCCAAAAAATAGCAATTAAAAGGAATTATATATTTTCTTTTCTGCGTTTTGTAGCGGTTGCCATTGTCAAAAGTGAAACCGCCAAATCCCGATAACTTCGATATACTTTTATGTGTTACTTTTGAAAAAAAAAAAAATAGAAGAAATAGCGCCGGCCAGACAGACTCAGCTCTTCGAGTTATCGCTTCCTCATCTTAAAATGTCACTGAAGAGTGAAAGTCTCAGCCGCGGTGTCTCGGCTCGAAATAATGTCATAGTTCAAATCGCCTAGACAACCCAAGATTCGACTGACCATCACTTCGACAACATAAAACCATTTCATTTTAAGCAACTCATTGCAGCTCTCGCGGTTACAATGGCAGCCGACAAGAGCTGTCAAGCTTTAATGGGCGCCGGCAATGCAAAAGATGAGTCGCCCTTGGGTCAGCTCTTTAAAACTTATACAAAACTTAAATCGATCATTTCATCTATGGCTTAATGTGTGAAATGCCTTCGAGCGTTAGGCATGGCGTTCGTTGTTTTTTTCAGTTTCCATAATAATCGAGTTCCAGACACTGTTTTCAGAAGAAACAGCCTATTGTTAGAGATTATTTTGTCTACCATTTAATCTTTATTGTATGAAACCATAACCCGAAAGGCAAAACAGCCGCGAGAGAACTGACCATTAAAAACGTGAAATTAAAACTTATCAATTTTCCTACCGAAAAATAAGTGTTTCTCCAGTTGAATACAGAGTACAACTTATTTGATGGGTGAATTTTCATTTGTGTTTTGTCAGTAGCATAATAACCGAGTGGTATCGAGCTGTAAAAATACTGGCCACTTATCTTCTTAAAATGTTTAAAACTGTCAAGTTGAAAGAGATTTGACATGCAGTGTGTCAGTCGTCTACGTCTGCAATAAAGCTATGAAGACAATTGGCGGATGTTTCCCCGTCTAATCGTCTCAAAACTGATAAAATCTCTAGAGAGGCCATATGGTTTACATCTTGGTTTTAAAGAAATTGGGGTTTATTGCCAAAAAGATCCTTCTGCCAACTGCTGATAAACTAGAACTGAAAATAGGGCAAGCGGCCATGTTTTGTCTGGTCTTGTACGAAATTCTCATAACATGTGGCTGGGTTCTTACTCGATTACAAATCAAAATTTCATCTTTAAACGAACAAAAGTATAATGAATAATAAAATCGGCTGAAGATAAATTTATTTTTCATTGAAAATGTTACTTTTACGTTAAACTTTTATTGACATACACTACTCTACGTAGTTTAAAATACCGCAGTATATTCAATAAAGCTCAAAATTTCCGAACTTGTACAGCACTCGTAAAGCGAGTAAAAATGTCTGTCAAGATAGAAGTTTTACTAAAAAATACCCATTTTTCACCTGCAACCCATTAAAACACAATGTATTAAATTATACAGTTACATAAGAGCAAAATTAGCACTCGTGTCTACCCTAGCTGCCTTTGAGAGACTCAAAGCAAACTTTAAATTGTGTCGACCAACGAATAGGAATTAACATCAAATATTTTCACATAAACTACAAAAATCTACTGTTCATCGTCTGAACTATCATGTGATGCGATACCATTAGTTTTTACCACAGAAAAATTATTTCTCCCGTTATGATGATCTTTTGATTTCCCGTTCACTAAGTGAACACTGCGAATAACAGATTGTGAATCACGCCGCGGCCCACAGACACCATGTGCCGAGAGGAAAAAAGGCGCACCGAGTTCAGGATTATAGCGCTTTTGTCCGCTAATCCACGAGTGTAAGGCCTTCAACTCAGCCTTAAGCTCAACGCAGTATTTTTCTCTGTCTTCAAGTTTATTTGCAAGGTCTCTCACTTCCTGCTGCATTACTTCTATTGTGTCTTTCGGACTAGAACTTCTGGACAGTAGCTCGTCTCTAACCGCCGTTAATTGTCGAACTTTCTTTTCAAGGACGCGAATACAGCGACTTTTATCCTCTATCTCTTCTCTGTTCAAGATACGCGATCGTTTGATCTCCTTTCGGGTACTTTTTAATTCATCATAAAGTTCTTCAATTTTGTCCGCGTGCTCTCTTTTCAGGGTGTCAATTCGTGCATGTAGTTTGTTTCTCGAATCAATCAAGTCGGCAATAACCGTATCTCTCTGTGTCAGAAGACCTTTTAAATCGTTTGCAATAGAGCTACTCAATTCTCGCAGCGAAGCAAGGGAGCCATTTTGCGTGTATGTAACAAGAGTTTTATAGATGTGTTCCTCGGAAAATAAAGCAGCAGGTTTTTCTGCGTGGTTTTCGTCGTTCTGTGCTGAATCAAACCTTGGCCAGTCGTCATTCTGTGCTACAACCTCTAACATTTCGTTGGCTGTTTTTTCCAAAGAGCGAGGGTCAGTTGAGTTGGGGGTGGAAATGACATTACTAAACCTTCGAGTGCTGATCTCGTCGGCCTTTGCTGTGCCCGAGTCGTGCTCGAGAAGACGATTAAAATGGAGCCTGTTACAACGGGGAGACTCAGTGTTAAGATAATGTACTGTCGCAGTGTCATTCCTGGACACAGAAGGAACCAGCAAAGGCATGCTTAGCGAGTGAGACGGGGTAGGTGTTCTGGTAGGGGTGGGTGTTGAACAAGCACTACTTTCACCGCTTGTTTTTCCCCCTGATTTAGAGCGGTCGCAAGTTGGCGACCACGGCCTAAAAGCCGACCTGCGGTTCATTATATCACCACAAAGTCCAGGTTCGGTCTTAACTGTAACGGAATGGTGTCCATTTGTACCAACTTCTTTTTGTCCTGGGCTCGTTTTACCCAGTTTGTTTGGCGGACTTTCCAATATAACCTCGTTCAATCTTTCGGTCTCATTTGCGAGACGAGGTTTCTTTTCAGGAGATTTCGAAGACCTCGGGTTTTCGTGGACAACTATTCCTTCATGGTGCCGCTTATTTTGGGGGCTGTCAGAAAATTTGGTCGTTAGCATCTCCCACATCCGCTGCAGTTTGTTGTTGGGATTTTCATTGCAGAGCATGAGATAAATACGCCATTTGGAGCTGTCAAAACCCCAGTGACAAGTGTGCGGCTCACCGGAGGAATGGTTGTGTGTAACAAATTTACGTGGCGAGAAAACACCGTCACATTGTGCACAGGTGATACATTTGGCGTACGGGTCCGAATACAGCTCGACCTCTAATGTACCCACACATCCGCCAAAGCATTCGTGATAAACTTCAAAACTTTCCACCGAGAAAATCCGGCTTGGCCGACGAGGAACACGAGCGCCAACTAAAGCTCCAGCTAGGCGAAAACAGTCACTTTTTGTTATCAAACTAGCCGAAGAACAGGACCATGAACACACTCCAGCTAGTTTGAGGATTTCAAGTTGTTGTGGTGTTGTACGAGGGCAATAGACCCTTAGTCTGTCGCGCGTCTCGCTCACAGTCGAAGGATTAAAATCCCTTAGGACATCACTTAGAAGCTGATTGTAACATAGTCTCTTTTCTCCGCCGTAAGTAAAACAAGCCATCGGAACACCGTCTATAAGAGTTTCCTTAAATTTCAACCCGCTTTGCTCCTTTGATGGCATTTTCTTAGCGAAGACATTACTTAGTCGTCTCCGATTGTAGTGGCTAGACGTAACAATACGCTTTGCACTGCCCGTTTGCTCCAGCCGCCAATATCTTCCGCCACGGTTTTCTGTCAGCGCTTTAGGGCCAGAAATCGAGTCTGTTGAACAATCTCTATACTTCTGTAAGATCTCGTCGAGTAAAGGGTTATCTGTACCCGGATATTCCATCTTCGCCATTGTGAGTTCCCGCACACTGCCAAAATATACGAGCAAAATTTCTCGTGGTTACCAGCCAAAAATATGTTCTGTGTAACCTTCTATCGACACTGCACATGCCCACAACTCGCCTCTTATGGTTTATTCACACGTGACACGATCGAACGTTCGTTGCGTGAAAAAGAACCCGAGACGATCTAGTGATAAGTGTGTGCGAAAAAAATGCATTCGCAACAGGATCCCCTCGTCCGATGTTCCTCAAAACCATATAATTTATAATCAAACAGCACACCTCGAGGGACGGCTTTCAAGCTTGAAAGAAAAAGAAACCTTGAAGTTTTCTAAATTATTCAAAAGCCAAAGGAATAATGGACCTTGCTGGTACCGTGCATGAGTTCGAGTGTATTGCTTTTCAGCCATAGCGCCATTACTGTCAAAGTGATTAGCGGATCAAAATTCGAGCCAATGAAATGGCCCGGGGAAGTATTTTCTCATATCCTGCCGTTT
Source organism: Hydrozoanthus tunicans (assembly GCA_026413305.1). Classification (NCBI taxonomy): domain Eukaryota; kingdom Metazoa; phylum Cnidaria; class Anthozoa; order Zoantharia; family Hydrozoanthidae; genus Hydrozoanthus; species Hydrozoanthus tunicans. The sequence goes on along the minus strand of JAOBAT010132786.1, from coordinate 3,032 downwards.
GCTTGTGAATTGTACTCGCTAAATATTATTTCTCAATACAGACAACGTCTAGACGGCTTTCCGTGGGCGAGTCTAGACTGCCCCCCGTTGTTTGTTTTTTTCGCTTTTTGCACCATTGCTTTTCATGTGTTGAAAAATAAAGGCGCCATCAATAAACCCGTAAGACAGCTAGTCTTTTCAACTAATATTTGATAAGAACATGGCAGGTGAACGAGCGATGGTTGCGAGTTTGTTTTTCTATTCAAATTCAACAAGGTCTCGAACCTTTTCAAAACATTCATAAAATGGCACCACGAGTCGACCGAACAGATGGCACGGAATACTTTTGAAAATTTAATCGCTCGAAAAAAAAGCCCGACAGCGGTGCAAAGCTTTTAGCTGAACCAGTTTATCAATTTTGTTCATTCGGAGTGTTGTGTCTACAGAGAAAGCCAAAAGACTACAACCCAAACGCCAGTTTTGATTCGTGCGCAAACACGAAGACTTTTCACAATATATTACTGATCTGTCAAGCTCCTTCAATTTCTTAATTTATCGACCTTTTTGTTGTCTCATATGCCATCAATTAATTAAAAGGGTAGACAATACACGGATCGTACAAAGCAGGTAACGAAATTTATTCTTTTGATGGAAATCTGGATCATATTGCCAACTTCACTTACCTAAGTAGTTTCTTCCAAATCTAGCAGACGCCACAGCGACTGGGGATGTCAATCAACTGATCTTGCCAGAAACGTTTTGCTTTCCTTAGTCTTAGAAAAAACATTACAGTTTTGCGTAGATGATGGTAAAAAATAATTGGGGTATTTTCGGAAAATGACATGGGGTTTATTGCTCGTTGTTAGCGCTTTATATAGCTTTGTATATTTGTAGCTTCGTGTGGCAATTCCTCATCAACTCACACAAACAACGAAAAAAAAATTGAATTTCAGTTCTAGTTTCGCGAAAAATTTCAAAATAGAAAAATTTATACAGTACAGCCATATCTCTTCAAGTTGAAAAGCGAATTCAGTTTTAGAAAGATGTTTGCTTGATATTGTTAGCATTCGCTAGTCAAGTTAATCAACAGCATTTGAAGTACCAAAGTCTTTAGAAGCGGCTAGATAATTTCGGCTCTGAGTTCTATCTAACCGCAGATATAATACATACCGTCACTAAGTATATGTTAAAGATTTTGAATTTCTATACGAGACATTTCGTGAACCGTATTTAATTAAAAACCAGTTTTCAGACACGTGCTCTGGTCACTAGGTTGAATTTTAAGTAGAAAATTGCCCCTTGTAAACGACCCGTATAAACTTAGCTTTATTAACAAACGATGCTCTGTTGCCTCTAATATTGCCTTTCCAAAATATATTGAACACACTGAATCTTAAACAAAGCAGTTTTATTCTTTAGTATTTGTATAAGGCGGTGTTCCCAAAATCGTTGGCAAGAACACACGAAACGTCAAACGGAGCCAATTTTGAAAACATCTGATTTCGTTAAACAAATGATAAGAGTGCGTGTAGCGTGTATTACTTCTTTCTAAAAAAAGCTTTCTATAACGCAGTCTTCGTTCGATACTGACGCTGAATTAATGTGGTTTTTTGTTTTTGTTTTCATGTCGAAACTCTTTTCAGTCGTGTAGGTGCAGTATAAATTTTCATTTAACATTGAACCGCGCGAATCTAGTTTTGACCAAACAAAAACGACCTACAAATATTATGATTGCGTTCATTGTTTACGATGTCCGTTTGCCACCAGAATCTTTGATGCTAATTTACGACAAAACAATGAATATTCTAGTCTCTCGTTTGACATCCGAGTGCAGCTGCGGAGGGTTAATTAACCAACACATGAACGGGACCAATCAAAACACGAGCGACTTGCTGACGCCGTGTTGACCCAATGTCAGGAAAATCAAAACTAGCAGAGTTTGTTTAAACAATTAGTATTTATTAAATTTTTCTTATCCGGACGAGGAAAAGCAAGTGCTCATTTTATGCGTTTTCAGATTTTGGTTAAAAAGTTCACTTAATGTAATTTTAGTTTTGTTTTTGGTTGGAACAAGAGCCGACAAGATGTTATGACTCAGATCTGCGGGTTGAATAGTATAGGCTATAGCAGTTGTTGGGTACTACATAGGCTGTAGGAAAGTAGAGTAGCGAAAAAGTTGTTACGATCAAACCCCGATACAACAAGCCCCAACTTAACCTGGTCCTGGATAAATGCTTCGTTTAGAGGTTAGAGTAACAAGCACGGCCAAGAGCCCTGAATTTAAAAAAAACCGATACGAAGTGATTTGTCCATTTCTCTTTGTTCTTCGCATTCATTGGAAATACTTATTTCTTATTTATACACGAAGCGAACAATAACACCGCTATTCCTTCAAAAATCTCTCAACAAACTCAACTTCTAAGAGCGGCAGTCAAGTTCATTTATACCCCAGTGTTCACTTCAATTTTGCACTCGGCGTGCTTTTTTTCTTTCCGTTTTGTCTGATGGAAAACACATCTCTGCCAAGCGTCCAATTAATTCCTTCGTTTTTTTAAAATTGTCAAAACCAGAGCACCGTCCACTCCAATGAGTGATACTTTCATTATAAAACGCATTCCGACGTTGAGTTAATTTCCAAATAAAATATGTTGTTTTCTTGCGACACTGACCACAAAGAAAAGCGGGTTTGATTAGTTTCGCTTGCTTCATCACAGCGAGAACGCAGCTCCACCAGTGACGGTGTTGCACGAGAGACTCTTAGAGAGTTTACTCGAAGCGCTTCGGTGGTAACTGTGCTCAAGAAAAGGGAGAAAAAACCCAAGAGATCCCTCATCAGGTAGGAGAGAGAGTAGAACATTGGGGCTCGCACATTTCGCCATGGAGGACAGGGTACCTACGAAAAACGAATAGAATTACTATACTACATACAATAATAATATTAATAATAATTATAAAATAACCCAATTAGTACGCGCACTGTGATTGGTCGAGAGCGCAGAAAAAAGTAATCTGTAAGAGAGCACACGGAATGGTTTTGAAAGAGTCACACAACA
>JAOBAT010132775.1:0-12260 GCA_026413305.1 Hydrozoanthus tunicans | reverse complement strand
TATATTTCATAAATGATAGACTCAAGCATTTCAGTTCTTACAAGTGTCTGTGTTTGGGGGGAGGGGGCACTAATGGGGGAGAGGGGAAAGGGATGTATTTTTTCTGGATAATGAATCAAATGTTACATGGTGTTTGTATGGCCTATTTAATAGCAAAATTGGCCATGGGTTTAATTTTGTTGTGGATTTTTTTTTTTGGGCTCCTGTGTCTAATCTTATTTTGTTTCTGCTCAGTTCTTGATATGCCTTCATGTTTTGTCAAAATATCTGTAAAACTATAAAAGAGATAAAAGAAAAGTGTCTGGCCTTAGTCAATACTACAGTTTTTAAACAAATGCTCCAACAAGCACTAAGCTCATGCAAATAAACCAAGTTTACTTCTGAAAGTAATTACAAATATTTGCAACAATTCGCTTGTTTCTTGTAACTCTTGGCTTTCCCCGAAATGTCTCCATTAGCACACTTGAAAGACCATCAGCTCCACCTCTCTGAAATGCAAGTTGCAAGTGTTCACGCTTTAGCCGAGATGATGCCACTTTCTCAGCCATTCCTTTGGTGATCACTTTTGACTGAATGAGAGGCTGCCATGTTCTGAGGTTATCTCTCTTCTTATCCAAAAACTCATAGTATTCTTGTAACCATGAAAGGGTGAAACTTTGTTTTAAAAGGCAATCACCACTGAAAAATTCTGAGGCCAGTTTTTTTAGCATGTGCACATCAGGTAAAAAAAAGAACGGCAGTTAAAAATATATATATACTACGAAAAATTATGGAAAAAATACACAAATATAATTTTGAGGGGAGGTTAAAAGGCAAATTTTTAGTGAAAGATATTTTTTCTAGCACAAGAGCTTTAGCAGCTAAACTCGAGCTCATAGACTTGTAACTTGTAACTTTATTTATGCACGGTAAAATACATCAGGTCTTAAAAACTTACTTTAACAAATCTATAGGAATTTCATTTAAAAAATACAACTTTTGGAACCTATGAAATTACGTTGTTTAAATAATATTATAATAAAACTATAGAAAATGTCTGAATGCCGTGTCATACATAAATTCTTAAACAGCCTTTGGATGGTTTAAAAATTTGGCCAAGACCCATGCAAGGAAAACACCAGAAAACAAGATCTAACGCACTGACCTGTCAGACTATTATGCCCTTTGCCACGCTTCTGCCAACCCATATAGTAGGAAGCGCCAATCGAAACTACTTCCTCTGCCTCTTTCCTCCAGCACTCCTTCTCATCTTCCATTGCTTTTCCACATGATGCCTTCGCAACTTCCTCAATAGCAGGACCAACTTCTCTTTCTCTTGATTTCAAAGTGCTTTGACTGACAGAAGGTATGTTGATCGAAGTCAACAACGCGTTCACATGACTTGGCCCAGTTCCGGCGTGTAACATACCTAAATGACCGTAATTTTTGTAAGAACATCTAAGTTTATAGGATTTAAACCACACATCTTTCAACTATCAATCGAAGAAATGTCTAAAATTTGAACTTACCCGCTGCTAGTTTGGTGTTTATATCGAAAATCGGTCTTCCTCTGCGGTTGTCACTGGCACGATGTTTTTTATTGGTATGACAGACGTTCATTTCTCCGCAGCTACTGTTGCTGCAATTGATGTATAAGAAACTTCCCAGCCCAGATATTGTTTCCTGAAAACAATCCATTAGCCGAAGGGGAACCACACAGCTCTTACACCCGCTTTCCAATTCTTTCGCTAACTCGCCGAGCTCAACTATGCGCCTTCCTTGAAACTCGAAAGAGCTTTTTGGGACACATTGAGCTTCAGCGCTCAAAACAACATCCTCATTATTTTCTCTCTTTTTTATGCACGTGGTTGAAGAAAATTTTCGCCGTTTCAGCTCTATATGTTTAACGAAAACAACCTTTCTTGTCCCTTGGCGGAAGTTGTAGTGGTATGGCCGCCATCTTGGATATGTTGCAAATTAAAGAAAATGCGAGCCAATGTTATGCGCAGTAGAGATGCGCAGTGCAAAACTAGGGAATTACCTTAAAGGAAAAAACATCAAGACAGAAGAGTAGAGATCCTTTTGTTGTAACACACCACTCTGGTCTGCCTAACATTAGTGAATCATTGCACAAACTTCATCCTGTTCTTCAAACCTCCCAGCGTTTGTCGAGTGCATTAAATGAAGTACCAATGGTTGATATAGGAGACCAAAGTACTTGAAAGACCTTTTGGTTAGAGCTAAACTTAATATCGAAGGACTGCTAGTAAGGGATGTTTTAAATGTGAGAGGTCGAACTGTATGATTTGTAACTATCTCGTGGAAGGAAGCTTATTTTTGGTTTCACTAATAAATGAAGTTTTTACATTAATCATCACTTTAACTGTAAATCTAGCTCAATAGTGTATCTTATTTCTTGAAAACTTTGCGGGTTACAATATGTAGGTCCAAGTTTTAACTAAATTTAGACAGAGGTCTAATAATCATAGGTCTAGAACGACTAAACATTCGCGTTTGCCGGCTTCTGACAGAAACAGAGATGGTGTAATATATAGACATTTTAATTAAAGAGGACACTGTGGCTTGGCCGACGTAGAAGTTGTTTAAAATGATCACGAGCCTTCGCAGGAGAAACTTAGAGAAAAAGAAGCTAGGTGGGCTTATAGACTTAATAGTTTGAATGTAGAAGAGTATGTTTACACTTACTCCAAGACGTTTTTCCCCGCTTTTTTTGTCAACTCTTTTGTAATTAAGATTTTCAGATCTATTCATTAGCACGCGCTTTATAATATTTACATCACGGGCATGTTGCGCATACGTACCTTTGGAACGTAAAAGTTTTTTAACCGCCCTTCAGTTGTCCTGATGAAGGCTTTTTAATAAAGCCCAAAATTTGGCAAAAGATCATTTGTGTTTTAGCCTGTCTATACACTTACTGCTCAAGTAGCCCTTACCTTGAAAATTGACCTTGAAATACCGTAATCGCCGATCTTAACCGACATGTCGGAGGCGACGATGCAATTTCTGGCAGCAAAGTCCCTGAAACACAGATAAAGAGTGAGTTATGGTTAGTTAAAAGTTCGTTATAGATTAAGGTCGCAATTAGATACAACCCCCTCTAAGTCGAAATTAGCAACTTATAAAAGAGAGAGAGAGAGAGTATAACCCTTTTGATAGTACGTGTAGCCGTAGCTGATTGGCATCATAGCTACATAGCTGAGGCTCTGACATCAGCCTCGACTGTCGATCATTATTCCAGTAGCACTGTGTAGAGAAATATTCATCTATTTACCATGATGTTTTACGTACTGCTTGTTATTTCAGAAACCTTTCTAAATCATTACTTGTTCTAGACAGGTCCTTTAACCTAGCAAACTTGCTAAGCTCTTATATATACCAATAACAACTAAACAATTTGGAAACGGTATATTGTAAAACAACTCCAACATTCTCTAACGTTAATACTTAACTAACCTATGGAAAAAGTTATTCGAATGAAGGCACACGAGTCCCTTTGCCATATCAATGGCCATACGCAGTAGCATTCCTCCCTCTTGGTACGTTTCTGTACTTTGCCGGTGAGACAGTAAAAACTGCTTAAGGTTGCCCTGCAGGTATAGGACAATAAACAAAAGATATCACATAATCAATGGCGTCCAAAAGCCTTACAGTTTTTTGTTAACTTCGTGTGTAGTAAACGTTTGGATTTTTGGGAATATTTCTCTCCTGGACCAAACAATTAGGGCAACCCATCAACCCTTGCGTGACGAGCAACAACTTCACTCTTTGTCAAGTTGCGCGTTTTCGTATACTTTCGTTATCTGCCTTTGGGTATTTACCTAAACAAGTATTTCAAGTAATCCGGGTTGTGCTCGGGGAGTGTTAAGTGTAACCTATGCAGCGATACATTATCACCGTTTGGTAATTTTTCAGTTTTGCACTGCGTATCTTTACTGCGCAAACTAGAAATTTAAAATGTTTACACATTTTTGTCCTTTTCTAGTGGATGCTGAGCTTTCGAATACATATTAGTAAAAATAATGCAAAAAAATAGTTTTTTTCATAATATAATGGGTTTTTTTTAGACTCGTTCCAGTCGTCCACAACCCTAGCTTCTTTCTCATTTGGATGAGAACTTTAGCAATTTATTCGTCTACTGTGCTTTCGCTTCGATATTTTCAAACTCCCCCGTTTGTATGTCATTCTCCTCCAAAAATCTTTTCAGCAGTACAACATGATTTGGTTAAAAATGCAAGCGTAGTGTTCTTACTTTCATGTAGCTGTATATGTATTTCTCCATAGAACTCTTTATAGCAGCAAATCCTTAACTTAGTTGTTGTTCATTTTACCGGTGGGCAATATTTTCTCGAAAACAGAGTGAAGACCGAAATAGCGCCAGTTCAGGAACGTTACTGATTGGTTATATATATTTTTTCACATGTGAATCAGCTAGACGCCGTTTTTATTGGTTGTGCAGCTATTTTATAGGTACTGACAAACAAGCTTTACGCAATGAATTTTTTGTGTTACATGTAATAAAAATGTAAAGTACATGTCTTTATATTAAATCGGCTGTTTACTTACAAGTGGTGTGTATTCCAGCAGGATCAAAAAAGGATCTTTTTCGGTGAAATACCCAAAAACTTGCATTAAGTTTTTGTGTTCTACACAACTGCAAAGAAGACATACACTTATTAGAAACGAGACTGATAATGATTTTAAAACACACCAATCAAGAACGAAAACTGGCCTTCATAATTGTCATAACAGAAGCCAGTAACGACAGTTTAACTTGAAACTCGATTTTAAAGACGCCAATCAGGAACGAGAACTGAAGCTTCTGTTGTCATGGGAACAATCAGGAACAAAGCCTGAAGCTCATTTAAAAAAAACAAATACTTGAAGAGTACATGTGACTACTACAGTTAAAATAGTTCTCACCCCTTTGCGGTCCTATAAGCCATGATCTGCCCGGGGTAAGCTTATATTATTCTTATAAATCAAAAACCTGTGTCCTCAAATTTTTTTAAAGTATTTGTTTAAAAACTTGAGAGTTTCAACTTTTTTGAGTGTTTCAGAACTTAGTTGGACGGTAGCTAAACGTTCTCTGCCCATCGGTGGTTCTATAAAATGGAGGGTTAATTTGGTGACTATTTCTTGTTGATCGTCCAGTATTCAGCCCTATTTTTTTAAAGCCCGTCATGCATTTGAGAATGAGAATTATGGCGTATTTCAGATATAGAGTTGTTGTTTCACAGGTAACCAGCATAGGGTTTTAAGCACTGCGTGGTGTAACATGTTCGTCTTTCTTGTTCCTTTTATTATGCGGACGGCAAATTCTCGACAAGTTGTAGCATGCGCAAGTTTTTATCCGAGGTGTTGGACCAGACTGTTGAACAATAAAGAAGCTTACTGAATTCGAACACTAGCGTGTTGATTATTAGTTCAAGCAGGGCCGGACTGAAAGCATGTTTGGCGCGGATGATCTGAGCGAGCTTGGAAAAACACGATGCAGTAGTTAACAACAACAACAACAACAACAATCGTTTATTTCAACCTCGATGTTAGCTTTATTAAGTATTTAGTTTTAAAAGTTACATAAGGTGCTAACTACCCGGAATAACTATTCGGGGCTATACTAGCCGGGGAGACAGAACACATTTCGAAATTGAACGTGTGTATATCAGCGCAAAAAATAGAAATAATATCAAATAATACTGATAAGGAAAACAATTAAGTCAAATAAAGAACACATCACATTTCTACTTGTTTATAAAAAACATCAGTTATGATAGAAGAAAGAGTATTTTGGTAAACTGCTGAACTTTAATAGTGTTTAACAAAGCTTTTTCTGAGCCTGGCTTTAAAGGCTTTAACGGATAGAAATTTTGGACTTGCATTTAGCGAGTTGTATTTTTTTTGCACCAGTAAATTCTACGCTGAAAATGCCATAGTTTTTTCTTGCTTTTGGTAGCACGAAGGCGTGATTGGAAGATAGCCTTGTATTATAGTTATGTACTTCACTGAGGTGCTGAAAATAGACAGAATTTTCGCGCCAATCACGTAATGTGCACGTGGGCTGCAGGCGAAAACAAACATTTTCGCGCCAAAATAAAGAGGAAGACACGTGAAATCCGAATGTGAGATAACTGAATAATTAACTAAGATAAGCTAAACGCCAAAAGCTCAATGGTAAACGCTTAAGCTAAACCTAAAGGGCTGTATCCTAAATACTAAACGACAAAAGCTAAAAGCAAAAAGCTAAACGCAAAAAGCAAAAAAGCGAAAAGCTAAAAGCAAAAAAGCGAAAAGCTAAAAGCAAAAGCTAAACGCTTAAAGCAAAGAGCTAAAAGATTTAAGATAAAAGCTTAACGCTTAATGCTAAATGCTAAACGCAAAAAGCTAAAGGCAAAAAGCAAAAAGCTAAAGGTTAAAGTCTAAATCGCTTAAAAAGGAAGTTTAAAAATCTATACTCCTCAAAAAGCTAAATACCAGCAAGATTACGTAAAAGTTGAGCATAAAACTTCGCATAAACTAAAAAGGTTGAGCAAAAAAGCTGAATGGCCGCAAAGGTACCCTCATATTTAACCCCTAAAGGACTTTGCTCTCTGCCAACTGTGACGCGCTTTTTGATTTGCGTTTTATTTGCACTTAAATTAGTTTCGCTGAGGCAAAAAGTTAAAGATATAAAGTTTGGAATTTATCTTTTGTTTTTATTCCGACATTTATTGAATTTCGACCCTGCTTCGACCATGGTCATGTTGCTGGCTTTGTTTTTGCGAAATTCGATCTGCCGATGATTCTCGGCTAGCCACCACTGTATATCAAACCAGAACTGCAGAAGAACATCCTTTTTCTTGGAGATGGGACGGCCCCAACATGCAAAAATCAAGGCCTCAACAGTAAAGCGTGAAACAAAATATGCATGAGTCAAGTTGCCTACATGACACTGTGGCTATCTAGTCAGCTTTTGAACAGTTGCTTTACTCTTCTTGCACCGTACTGTAAATCCTCTCGTCATGTAATTGTTGTATTATTTCAAAATATAGCAAACAATCAACAGTTATGTATAGCTCATTCTTGCTTCCGAGCCTTGCCATGACGGTATTCGGCTGATCTTAATTTTATTAGTGTTACAACTATGAATTTTAATTCCTGAAGCGAAGTTTCACCGAAAAAAACAACAAAAAAATGCAGGCCTCGATCGACGTTGTTCGTCTAATTTGGTCTTGCGAAGCACGTGCGAACTTCGAATTGCTCTGGCGATGAATTTCGTATATTTTCACTCTTATCAGCAGCCTTTCACGACGTACGCCTCCCAGTAGAATGGTATTATGCAAACGACTTTATTTACTGTTACAAAAATGAAACTTTTTCTCGATTATGGTTTAAATGACCTCGAATTGTTGCAAGTGGGTTGTTTCTTTTATTAATGGCAGCCGTTACATTTCAAAATGTATTCAAATTTCATGAAATGGGTCGAAAAAGGGACGGGCCTAACCCTTTTGTACTCAGGAACCTCGTGTTTAAAGAGTCTCGAATAAAAGTCCCTCCAGCATTGGAAAAGATTGGTTGTAACCGTGCAAAGCTATCGTATCAACTCGGTCCTTAGAAACATGCAGTTTAGTTTCCGTCAGACAAATAATTGAAAAAGATTGATGAAGTTCATTTAACATGTTAGTGTGATTGTCTTGATTCGCTGAGATACTTCTAATATTGCAGTGAGTAAAAGAAAAAGGCTTTTCAGAGAAACAATAGGCAATTTCTTCATTATTCTAAAAGTCTTTTGTGCTGTAGTAATTGAAATTAGTATCTGAATGCATATTCAAATCAATATCAGAATCCGTAAGAGAAGTATTTTGTTGACATCTGAGGTTATTTTAAGATTTGGCAGTGGTTTTTGGTCGTCTGTACATTGATAGCTTTGCCGCGTAAGAGAAGTGATTTCTGGCAAAAAATTGATTCAGTAAATAAATAATACACTATATATACTGCAATATATACTGCTTTTAAATATACTATTAATCAAAACTGTACAAAGTATAAATAATTTTTAAAGGTGAGCTTGTTTATCAATTTCTGTGTGCATTAACAAAAGCGATTACTAAACGGGTTTTTTGTTGTTGTTGTTGTTGAAGATGACGAAGTTGATTTACCATGATTTGTGCATGATAAAATTCGCCGAAATATTTGCTAATAAATTTAAAAAGCTGTTCTGCTGGAAAGAGAAGACCCGAGTAAAGAAAGTGACAACTTAATCAGTTTACTGTAAGCGAAAATCTAATAACATTACAATTTGTAGAGAAAACCTGAAGTGAAAAGGAAAAGTTCGCGGGGTATTGTCCAGTGAAAAAACGAGAATTTCAATATAAAATCAGTACCTGTTCATTATCTTGACCAGTTGCTGCGTTGTTTTGCAAATAAATCGGGAAGAAACACGATGCAGCCATCGGCGACGGTTCGAACAAAAAGGTTTTCGCAACTGAAACGAATATATGCTCTGTCCTCTATTATAAAGTTTTACAGGGCCATTGCCCATGGCTCCGCGCCGGCGTCTGGGCCATAAATAGGAAGGAAAAAATTGGGTCCATAACTTTCCGTACGGACCTCGCACTCGGCAAATAAGGTGTATTTATTCCCCAGTGTATTCAGTAAACATGCAGAAATCAATGATTAAAGTATATAACAAGCAACTTCTGGGTGGTAAGCCTGTGGTGCAGATCGGCGTCGGAACTGAATTTTCAGAGTACAGAAAAGAATGTTAAGATTTAAGACACTAACCAATACATCAAAACGCACCAGTAAGGAACAAGAACTAACACTAACATTAAAACGCACCTATCGGGAACAAGATTCAATTCTAAATACACTGACACTTTAATATAGTCACGAGTTTGATACAAATATTAGAGAAGCACCGATCAACATTGTTATGGGAACCGATCACAACTCGTTCGCGATCGAACCTTTACCAACCTGAACATCTCGCTCTCATCAAGGAAATATTTCTTCGTTTGTAAATCAGCATTTGCTGTAAGTTCCTGGACAATGCAAAACAAACTCTTGTTGCCACAAAGTAAAACATTTTTTCTTCTTATTCAATTTCCAAAATGAGATAGTTTAAAGCTACCCAACTAATTTTAAATATTTTTAATTGACAGATTCTGATTATACGCTCTCCTTAGTGTAAACATTTTCTGTTGCTTTTTAAATCTGCTAGACTAAAAATCATACAAGCAACCCATTTCCAAAAAAAGAAGCTTTCATATCTCGATCATTTTTAACTGTCCATCACTTTTTTACAAATGCTCATTAAATATCAAAGTTCTGCCAACAAATAATTAAGGGATACTGGCTTCCGGAAAGAACTTAAGCTATGAATGGTTTCGAAAAGACAGATTATAATATAAAAAGACAAAAAGCATAAAATATAAAATATAGAATAAAAAAGAAATACATCTTTAACTCCATGTGAACATGTCACACAAAGTTAGCATTCCCTGAATTAAGAGAAAAATAAATAATTCGGCTTTTCTAAAGCCAGCAATCCATGAAAATCATGTTACTGGTCCTACATAAAATTCTAAGGCTCTTTGGAATGTTGTAACTTTTTTACACTTTGATATAGTTCTCACTTTATCAATGGACTGACTAATTAAGCAATAAAACGCTTTGACTTTCGCTCGTGACTTTCAAGTTTTTTATCAATTCTTCCCACATCCCCGATCACGCAAAAAATTACACGGTACTGAAAATGCGTTTAAATGTACAATTTTGTCATCAGTTTCTGAGAGACTGTTTTTAATTCCTCTTTCTTTTCTCCATTCTTCATATAAAAAGTAGATAGTATAAAAGCTTAACAAATTTCAGATTTAGTTCGATACCTAGCTTGATTGAATTGCATTGTTTTTCAGTCGAATTTCAAAGTTGTTTTAGTTTCGACTAACAAATGCTGCTCTTCAAACATTCGCTCGCTTTTGATGTGTCTAAATAACGTTAGAACGTGATGATTAGGACAGTTTTTATTACTTTCAAAAAAAAAAAACTCGTATATTTTGTTAGGTTTTGCAGAGCTAGCTCTGACTTGTCGACTGTAGCAAACCGCATCTTTTCGGTTTCTCAGTTTAACACCTTTTAAATAGGCTCATTTTTATTTGTAATCAGATTTGAATAGCAATTTTGTGTGTTGTCACTAGCTAACATGTTTTCTACGATAAAAAAGGCAATAAATTTGGCAGTGGATTCGGTTTTGCATGATTCTTGTGATTCAGTGCTGTGTGACACTTTAAAAGCGTTCCCTGTGCTCTCTTACAGAGCAAAATTTTTGCGCTCTCGACCAATCAGCGCGCGAGCTTCACTGGGATTATTTTATAATTCTTGTTCGTGTTTCTCCTAATCAAACTCATTCATAATTTCAGCGGCAAACAACTTTATCCGCCTCATCAAGATTAACCGACCTACCTTAATAATGACCTTCGTTTTCCTCACGCCTAGTTGGACTCTGTTAGCTTCACCTTCGTAAACCTAAAACAACCAAATATATTACTCTATAGCCATTTATCAGGCAACTTTTGTCGAGCAGTTTTGGTAAAGGATTACTTACATTGCAGAGCTCTGTAAATACAGTAAACAGTAGACCTAATCCGCCGTTTACGTTACAGTCTCTTAATTGGGTAAACAATACACCGAGTGACGCAACATAAGAGGCACAATGGTCATGATTATTATTACGTTGTTGGCAACAGATGATTTTTCCTTTCATAGTTTTCCGGACGATAAAAAATTGCAGAATGTAAAAAATTTAAAGATATCCTGCCTCAGGTAAAGCAAAAAAAAACAGTTGAGATGTAATACTTGTCAATTTTTTGTCCACATTTGCCTTTAAAGTGTTTTTCGATTTCATTATCTGAAAGACGAAGCAAATAACGCAATATTTCTTGTCAAAATAACCTTCTTCCTGCATCACTACTGTTCGCCACTCTCTTTGTTAGCCCAATTCAGATCACGTCACTGACCAGTGGCGTATCACAGAATGAGGTTGCAACTTTCTTAACTAAATTAGCGTGTTCTTTGTTGATTCTCTGGTCAAAAGTCCATACTTGGCCTTTTTGAAAGATGACTCTATTCATGTTGGAACAAAGGACCTCGTGGCGCGAGGATTCAAAATCATTCAACTGTTACGCGCGAAGATTCAAATGAATCTCTTGAGAGCGACATATTTCGCCTTTGTGGGGGAGGGAGGGCAAAATCTCACAGGTGTAAATAACGACGCTGGGGGGGGAATAGTTTAATGGTATTTGATCATTCGGTATATCGCAAAACCTAAATCTAAATCTAAAACTAGCAATTTGGCCCGTAAATCCACTTTATCTAATGAACCAGTTTTAGAAACGTTTTGTTTGTGTTAGCGCTCGAATTTCCTTGGCTGTTCTTTAACAGGAATGCAGGACGAGCATGCCGTTTTACACTCTCGAAAGTGGTTTTTATTTACTCGAACTTGTTTTGAATAGTTTAAGCTTCACAACGCCTTTACGCTTTGGCAACGGTGTTGCAAACAAAGCGATACTCTCTAATTACTCTAATATTAGCTGATGCAGGGACAGTATTTCAACGTTCGCTAGGTATAACTAATTAAGCGTGAGATTGATTGTATTGAGAAAAAGCTTTTTAGAAGAACAACGGTTCTCTCTGTTTGTTAATATTAATTTCTTACGACGACGACGACGAGATCGTCAAACTGAAAAGTTTCAATGAGTGAAAATCCGCTGTCCTGCCAGTTCAAACAAATTTTTACGAATGTTCATTGTATGTTTTCTCAGCTGCCCCTAGCGGACTAACTAGTTTGGTTTATCATTTTCGTTTAGAAACTTTATTCATTTCAAAACGATGCGTTTTTGCACTATTACTTTCTATTTTACTGTTTCGGTTTGCAAAACTTTTTGAAAAAGCGCGCGTATATGCACAATTAGGCAGTTCATGCCCAATCAAGCTCGTCCATTAACTCCGCGTTTTTTGATAACCCATTTAGATTGCTAGGCTAGTCTAATTTAAAATCAATTTATACGGTTAGTTCCATTAAGTAGAAGTAAGAAGTATTTTTGATAACTTTTTGGGTCTTGTTTACACATCTAATCTGCGTTCGCGACCCGCATCACGCTTTTGTTTCGAACAGAGCCAAGTTTAACAAAAGCTTGATGTCGAGAACAAGCCGCTATTCATCAAATGCGGTCAACCATGATATTCAGCTTTTTCAAGCCCCGCGAGATTTAAAACAAATGTTC
>JAOBAT010132764.1:0-12264 GCA_026413305.1 Hydrozoanthus tunicans | reverse complement strand
GGGGGAGGGGGCCATGATGTCGAGTCCAGGTGATTATAGGGGGAGGGTATCCGGAAGCTTTTCACATTAGCGCTATTTTCTTGCCTTGTTCCACCATCTGCTGAACGGGTCTGGTTGTGAATTTTGTAGAGACTAAAACAAAAACAAAGGGGTTAATCGGCGTTGGTAATTTCATGACTATAATCTACATGAATATGCATTCAAACAAAACCAAAATTGGCAGAATTAAGTTTCTAAAAATATGAAGGAAGGAAAGACTCAGTTGGGAAGGCAACTGTTTTGTTCTACTAAACTAGTACTACAAGAAAGAAAAAAAAGAGATGCTTATTCCATTTTGCCTTTTATTTGTCAAATGAAGAGGGTTTAACTGCTCCATATTTACCTTCGACAAACAAAGTAGCTTGAGTCTTAGTAGAACCCATGATGTTACTCGCGATACACTCGTATGAGCCGCGGTCTTCGAACCTAACTCGAGTCAGTGTCAAACTACCACCAGCTCTTATCGCGTGACGAACACCCGGGAGTTTTCCTGATACTCGTCTCCAGGTGACGGTCGGTTTCGGCAGTCCTTCAACTTTGCACTGAAACGAGGCTGTACGCTTCTCCTGAACGGCTACTGACCTTGGTCGAGTAACAAAAAATGGTGGCGATACTGCCAAACCTTTATCACCTGTTAAGTTTAATCAGGATTATAGTTTGAGCTGATGTGGGATGTAAGATCAACAGCCAAAAATACTCTTTTTCATGACAATAGTTTAAAGCTATGGATAAGGATGACATTATCTTAAAAAACAATTTTTAACATCTTGTTTTATAAAGACTCAATTAAGACGATTGAAGAAATAAAACAAACCAAAAACAGCATCACAAGGACTAAAAAGACGTTTTCCTAACGAGGTGAAAGTTTTTGCAGCTATGCTCATCGCAAGCACTTCCGGTTCAGTCACTATCCTCTCATTTTGGTCAATACCCTCTCCCCTCAATTCAATCATTACGCTTTCCCCTCAATCCAGTCTTCACCCTCCCCTCATCTCAGTCACTACCCTTTCCCTCGTTTCAGTCATTACCCTATCCCCTCATCTCAGTATCTTCCCTCTCCCTCCATTTCTGTCACTACCTTATCCCCTCTTCTCAATCACTACCCTGTACCCTCATCTCAATCAATACCTTCTCCTTCAGTCATTTTCTTATCCTCTCATCTCAGCCAGTACCCTCTCCTTTCATCTCAATCACTTCCCTCTCCCCGCAATCCAGTACACTCTCTCCTTTCATCCTAATTCTTACCCTCTCTTCCTCCCTTATCCTAATCACTACCCTCTCCCCTCGATCCAGTAATCACCCCTCATCTCAGTCATAGCCCTCTCCCCTCATCTCAATGACTGCCCTCTCTCCTTAATCCAGTAATTACTTTCTCCTTTCATTTCAGGCACTGCCCACTCCTTCTCTTAATTTTGTTTAAATGTTTTTGTTTTTGCATGAATCACAGCTAATATGTATGAAAAACAAAAAGATTTAAACAAAATCAATTTTTTCGTGAAGAGATTCAGACTGCAAAAATAGTTGCATCTCACACATTTTTATCCAGATAAGATCTCGTTTGCAACTGTTTTTTGTTTGAAGCATAAATAAAAGTTGTTATTTTTATTCTCAATATGTTAACAATAGAATCGTTGCAAATTCGTAGTGTATTATCTTCCTCTCAATTTCTAAATGTTTAATAATGACGTAATTATATTGAGGAAGCTCAAGCAATCAAAGGTATATGTTGGTGTTTGAGGCGCATACATTTGATTGAAGTAACGTAGCGGCGGCAATTGGCAGAAAAACAGATATAACACAAATGTCAACTACCCTTTAGCCCGATGGGCCCAGGAGGTCCTCTTGGTCCGTTTTTCCCTGGATCGCCACGAGCTCCTTTTGTGCCTTGCTTCCCTTTGGGCTCTATGTTTCCCTTGGCTCCTATTGGTCCCCGAGGTCTTCTGAGACCCTTAACGCCTGTGGACCCTTTCTCGCCTTTTGGACCTGGTAGACATAGCTTTTCATCTTTGACGCAAAATATCCCGAACATCGATTGCATGAAGAGTCGAACGTTGTTTTTCACTGCGTTATTGATTACTTTGGTCATGTGACTGTTCGGAGTTAATCTCACACTTCGTCTGTTTCGAGTCCCGCCAGTCTCCCGAGTTTTACCGAGGGAATCTGTTTCAGATAGGTCAACAGTATTGGCAGATATCAGTACTACGGACACGTTACGAAGTGACGGTTCACTGAAAGCACAGCAAGAGCAGACTTGGTCTTGGAGTGTCTTGATATTTAGAAATACTAGTTGTTCATATTTGTATAAAAAAAAACTCTATCCGATGGGTCCCGACTGAGGGGAAGTTTTGCTGTAACTTCACTTTGATATTCAAAAATATATATATATAAAAAAATCTTGCTCTCCGTATATTAACAAGGCAGACAATTCTATTGAAATTCTAAAATATATTTCAAACCCATTCTGATTGGGTTCAGGCGAACTGAGTGCCAAAATCTTCTCTTAAAATATATTATTAATTTGGAACTACAGAGACGGATATTTTGTTGTGATATCAGGGGTTAGAGCACAATCTTAAATAAGGCGACTGGTCCTCTTTCTATCCAGTCCTGGCCACCCATCGCACACACTAGTAAGTTGTTTTTAAAGAGCATATGACACGAGATCATTTTTTGATTCATCAAAAAGTATACTATAAAAAACATCGGTTGGCCAAGTTTGAGAAACATACAATGAAAGTACGCCAAAATACGGCGTGTAGAATTTTGAATTTTTCCCGCTAAATGTGTCCCCTCTAAAAGATCAACAATATGACGTAACAGGTAACGTGCGTCAAGTGAATTTTTGTCGATATGCACCACCGTCTGAACGAAAATGACGGCTGTGGCTTCCTGTGCTGAGGAACAGCAAAATACTGCATTACATTTTTGAAAATTCCGATAAGCATAGAGAGCTTTATGTTTTTGGCTTCAACTTACTTCGTTACAAAGGGTTTGAAAAGTTGAGTCGCATTGTTTGCATTTTGGCTCGCGTATTACACACCTACTCTCTTGTTTATTCGCCGCTGTTGTTAAAACTGTAAATGGTGCAGATTTCGACAGACCCGAGCAATGACTGTTCATTCAAACTCGCTACTATTTGAACTGAGGATACGAAGCTGTTTTCAATTTGCATTCGCGCTTTCATCAAGGATGTTAAGTTCAGAATTACGAACTTAAGTGAGATTTAGCACTGCGTTTACGTGAGACGGCAAACGTCAATATTTATCTTGTTTCTGGTTTTAGCTTCACGTTGACGTGAGCTTCAAGCGAAAAGACGCGAGCGATATGAATTATCTGGAAACTAGTGTCAAGTAAATTAAAAGCATTTAAAATCTTATTCTGAAAGTACATATTAGCAAAGAAAAAAGATTTTTTTTACTGTTTGTGTATCACAATTAACAATAGTTTGATTCCCGTTGATAAAAATTGCCAACTGGCACTATCGGAACAATTTCTTGTGTTGTTTCTTCAATTTAGTTAACTGAACATTAGCATAACATCCCTTTACCTTTTTTACAACTTAAGTTTACTTTTATGCTTAAAAAAAGATCAAAAAGTCTTTAAAAAGTCTCTAAGTAAATATCAAACGCGAAAACCGTACGATAACAGCAGATGCGGTAAAATCTTATTGACGTGATCATATTTCACATTCGGGGCTCGCGTATACGCGATGCAGTAGGTCTCCCTTTTGTAGTTTTAGCGAAACGCGCGCGTGAGACGATAGCTTCGAAGTGGCAATGATCATCGCTTGATTCAGGCTGTTTTCAAAACTTATAGTGTGTGCCTCCTTGGCCGGCACAATCAAACATTTTAAACTTGGTTTATTTAGATCTACTCATTGTGTGACAGTTGATGAAATTTAGCGAAATTGTCGACAACCTACCAGACTGATTCGAAACAGATTTCTCTGCTTTGGTCTCGAGACTCTTTACGCGAAGTTTCAAGGCGACGATGTCAACTTTTTGCTTGTTTAATGTGTTCTGCAAATGAAGAACTTCAGCGCTCGGCATAGTTAGAGACAAATACACATCTTCCCCAGTAACAAATAATGCCAGAACCAGCGCTGTGGTTGAAACAAAGAACCCTGCAGAAGATGCTCGTGGTGACGCAATTATTACGACGTCTTTTTCCTTCCCCCTTTTTCCCATTGTGACAACTTCAGCTATTTTGCTCACTAGCAATTCTCGCGACAATGAAAAATGTTAAGACATCATATCCTTCTAAGATACTTGTTCAGTTCATATGGTCTCACGCAACACGACAAAACGAGTTTGGAGTAAAGTCATAATACATTTTATGTGTACAAGATTACCAGCGCTGAGAGCCTTTGTGTAAAATTCCTAAAAGCTCAAAATTTACAA
Source organism: Hydrozoanthus tunicans (assembly GCA_026413305.1). Lineage (NCBI taxonomy): Eukaryota > Metazoa > Cnidaria > Anthozoa > Zoantharia > Hydrozoanthidae > Hydrozoanthus > Hydrozoanthus tunicans. The sequence goes on along the minus strand of JAOBAT010132764.1, from coordinate 7,825 downwards.
CTACACAAAACTCTTAAATTTTTTTTCAGTACTATTTGAGCATGCAACAAATTTTAAACTTTTGATAACATCTTTCCATTTTCAAGATACCCCTACATACACTCAACAATCTGGGAGAGGGAGTCTGGGAACGAGGAAGAGAAAATGGAAATGTTTTAATTTTTTGGTGAATTAACGCCAGAATGTGCTTGGCCCTTATTCCCGTCTCTACCAAATATGAAGTACGCAAACTTGTCACGTAGAATTCTGCTTTTTAAATTTGATTTGTTTCTTGAAATTTTGTTGGTTATGAAATCTATTTAAATGTGAACAAAAATAGATTGTATTCCTTTGTATGGTGTTAGTATACCGCGCCATTTTAAGTTGACAGATCCGCACAAAGACTGTTTATCTAAATTTCACTACTTTGTAAACAGAGCTTATGCTGATGAGATTTTGAGGCTGAAGATGTAAATGTTTGGCCAAATGAAACAAACTCCGGTTTAATCATCAGCGCCCGCATATCAAGAAACTGCCGCGCAAATTTTTTTTCTTTTTTTTACAAATGATGAAAAAATTAAGGCAAAATACAACTTTCAACATCAATTCAATGAAGTATTTTCCGGTAGAAAATGATCAGAGGTACAACTATCGCGGTCATTCACATACAACTGTGACTTTGTTTTTTTCATAAAAGGGTTTTTGTTGTTCCTGCGAATCTGAAGCGTAGCAAATTAACTAAATTAAAACTGATTCGGATTTACGTTACTAGACACTTCTACGTTTCTTGACGTAAAGTTATTTTGAATAGGGAGATTTAGCACTGCGTATACACGAGAAGCGAATGTGAAATGTGATCACGTCAGCAAGATTTTTCCCCGTCTGCCGTTTCACATTTGCCGTACGTACGCCAAAGTAAGGGTTTTCGCGTATGATATTTACGTGAAATTTTTTCATCTTTTTTCAAGAATAAAAAGAAATTTTAAGTTGTTAAAAAAGTAAGGGGATGTTCTGCTTAATGCTTAGCTAAAATGAAAAAACAACACAGGAAGTTGTTCAGATAGTGCAAATTGGCAATTTTCATTAACGGAAATCAAACAATTGTTAATTGTGACATACAAACAGTAAAAAATCTTTTTTTTTTCTTTGCTAATATGTACTTTCAGAATAAGATTTTAATTGCACTGAGTTTACTTTACACAAGTTTCAAGTCTAAAGTCTAATTCGAGTCGCTCGCGTGTTTTCGCTTGAAGCTCGCGTCAACGTGAAGCTAAAACCAAGAAAACAAGACAGAAGTACGACAAACGTCAGACGGCAAATTGACGTTGGCCGTCTCACGTATACGCGTTGCTAAATCTCACTATTATTCGTCAGGCACTTAAGACAAAGGCAAGCAATTGCCTGAGGTTAAAATGCTGCTGTTGCCCATTGGTACGTCTTACACTGCTATTGGTAACTCTCCTAAAAAAACTGCATGCTTCATTTTATTTTACAAAAATTCTGACGAGAAACCGGGAATTGGTAAACGCCATACAGTAATGGCCGCCAAACTTCACATTTTCTTGATGTTTATGGTCGCCAAACTCCACATTTTCTTTTCGGGAACTAAAAAAATATAATACTCACCCAAACCCTAACCATTGCTCCTAACCCTAACAATGATTTCGCAAATTATTTGTTGCTCATATTAAGCAAGGTTTACCTCAGATATTTAGGTCTGAAGATCAATAGCTTCGCATGCTTAATGAAGTATGAGTGAAAAGGAAATTTAGCCCGGGGTTTTACTTATTTGACCTTATACGCTTTTTTATAAGAACCACAAAACTCAGAAGAGTTTAGTGGTTCTTAAACACAAAAGCGTGTGACTCATTTTCTATTTAGTTTTTCTTAATTAAGCGCAAAATATTCCGAAAACATATAAAACTCTTAAGAATCCAAATGAATGAATCTATGATGTTGTTCCTAAATATCATTCTTAGTCGATTCTATTATTAAATATGTTTTTATAAAAAGAAAGAAGAGTAAATTAACACATTTAGCCTCTTTGTTGTATGCAGTCTGAATGTGAGCTGTCAGAAAGAATTTAAAAGACAAGGTCAACTTAACAGAAATACAATGTGCGCTTTAATAGCTGATAAATCTTCTCGTTCTATGTTTAAATCTGGCAAAGAATTTCATACTTGCGCACATGAAATACCAAAAAGATTTCTGCCGAACTATGCCGAACCATGAAATCAGAAATAGCATTTGAAATTTTACGAAACAAAGCGGTGAAAATATTTCAAATACCATTAGCCTGTTTTGTTCCAAATGCTAAACTCTCTCTTGTTATTACGCGTGAAGCATTCCAACATGGTCGTTTCCTGGCGAGAGCAGTTTAATTACGAACCAGCCAATTAGAATGAAGCAAACCTCGCGGCTTCATTAAACTTTTGCACCACAAATAGCAATTATGATGGAATTTGTTAGTTCCTACAAAACTCAGAGACACAGTCAGTGGTAGCAGTTTAGACTAAACCGCTCTAGAATCTTTATGCATCGACAGGCTGCTTGCTTTTGACAATTTGTGGTTGTTTGGTTTCTCTCCTCACGGCGGGAAGAACACTTTATTAAGGTAAGACTTTAATCGTTAATGCAAAGTTGTTTAGTTTTGTAAGTTCTAATTGTATTTCATGCTACAAGTATAAGTTTTGTTTCAACTTGGTTTTCTCAGTCCGGGTTTGTGTTTAAATGTAGTTTTGCTCTTTGTAGTGCCGAACCTGAAATTTATCCGAAATATTCGGCCGTGGCTTTCAGACCGCAAACTGTAGGCTTACGCTTATCAAAGTTTCTTCTTTTTCTAAACTAACTACTTCATAAACGAAAATGAAATGCTTTTCCTAAGCCTTGGTGATGTTTAAGGATGAGATCTCTCGTGGAGTTCCGCCTTCTCTTGCCTACAATTGAGCATTATTTTGTTGTCTCCAGATTCAAAGCTTTTTTACTCACCAAAATTTGGTAGCTGTTTTGCTGCAAGAAATGCGCGTACGTTCAGTAATATCGTGCTGATTTAGTCTTGGTATCATATTGTGCTATTTACGGCATCATTTAAACTTTATTTTCTAAGTCGGTGTTTGTCTCCACGTACTTTTTCTCTTCGTCGTGCCGAAGTTTTGTCTTTTTTCCTGAAATTTGTTTGAAATACTCCGCCAGCGGCGGCTTTCAGGCTGCATCTGGATTGCGTTTTCACGGCTTATTATTTTTCCAGATCTAGATTTGCTGCGAATTTCCTAAGCTGCATAAACGAAATACTATTCTTTGGTTATATTTGACAATGAATCCTTTCCTCGAGTAACCCCTTGTCTCGCCTCCAAATCGAGCACCGTTTTATTAGCCTGAACTTGGAGGTTTTATTCGCTAAAAACTTTGTAACTATTTCATTTCAAAAGATTAAACTTGCATTTAGTATCATCACTGCGTATAACCTTAGTAGGGTAATATGATAAATTTAATAACTGATGTAAAATATTGTTAGTATCAATATAAATAATATCAATATTGTTTATGCTATTAAGTTTATCATAAGCACAATATCGTTAAAGGTAATCGTATGACCAGATGACTTCTCGTAAAATTTCGAAAATACTTACGCGCCCTTCGGCTTAATTCGACCTTGTTGCCCGACTGGAGTTTAGGCAAGTCTTTCAGGGTTGGCCAAAAGACGCGTGGTTTCTTTATAGTTTGAGAACTCATTCAATTATCCATAACATTATTTTTATAAAACTGATAATACTACTAATAATATTGATATCATTGCCATTACTTTATCAATAGTATTTCTGAACCAATAATTATATTTGTTATTACAATAGTATACTTAGTTTAAATGTAGGTGATGATACCAAATTCAAGTGCATTCTTTTGTAACGAAAAACTGTCAGAGTTAAAGAGAGAAAAAGCTTCAAATTGAGCTAAAAAAACATTGAAGCACAACATCCTGCCTCGAGTGGCGCTATGTGCTGCACAAAAAATTTAGCCCTGTTTTGTCACAGAGTTAGAACATTTAGTCGCCAAATTTGGTAGCCGCCTGTTTCGCGCCAAAGTAATGCCCTCGCTTTCATTTTAATTAGGCGGGTTTAACCTTGGTATACTTATATAATAAACAACATAATGATAAATGTAACAATATTAATAATATGCATACTTATGTTCTTGATATAAGAGATAGTACTGATATTATTAATTTTTTTAATAATAATATTCTAAATAATCGAACCATTCTTTGCGAAACTTCAAAGAAATATCACGCGACTTTTGGTCGAAGTACCAATCAGGGAAGACAATTCTTTCAGAGTTAGGCCAAAAGAGAAGTGATATTCTTTGAAATTTGTTAAGGACTCGTTCAGTTAACTTTTGATATCATAGCAGACAACTTTTCGTTTTATTCCTTTTAGTTTTATTTGCATGACTTCGTGCGCGTGAAAATTTTGTTTGTAAACACAACATCTAATTCATGCTCGTGTGACAAATAATTGCTATGAATAATTTGCAATTACCGAAGATAACAAATTTGGGTAGAATTATATCCGCCTTTAATTTGTCTGATATATGATTTTAATTGACCTCTCTGATCTTAAAATCAATATTACAATTACTGTTATTATTAATTAATACTTGAATGCATTTCTACCTCTTCCGACCTTGATATTTCAAGAGTATACTAATAAAACAAATGACATAATGATAACACTAATAATATCAATATTGATGTTTTTGATTCTATTATAAAATTAACGTTAATGATACTTATATTGCCTTACCAGACTTTGATCTCTCTAAAGATGATTTTATTACTACTACTGTTGTTTTAAAATATGAAATTGTAACTAGACATCATTATCATTGTTAATATTATTATTATTGTTAATAATATCAATTGATAAGTTGATTTATTACATACTTAGTTGGATGTTTACATAGTAGATCAGTGAAATATAGAGCGTATCAGCCACCCACATCAATCACACATGGTGATACCAAAAACAGCCAATCAGAACGCACGATTTCCTTATCATCACGTGTGATCGATAAGAAACTTTTCCCGCCGTTGAAACAACTTGTCAATCTACTTCGCTGATGATTGAGAGAATCTCACTAAGTATGTGATAAAAAGAAAATTACATGGCCGCTTGGAGGTACAAACTTTATCTTCTCGTGTTGAAAGTAACGCTGCGCTCATTCGTGAGATATTTTTTCAACACTCGAGTATTAAAATTCGTATCTACGAGCTGCCATATAATTTCTGCTGAACGTATTTACTTTCATTGATGTTAATTTAATCTCGTTTTTTTTGTTTTCTTAACAGCATTCGGTTATCCACCATGTGTCAAAAGCCTCGTTATCATGTGCTGTTGTCCGCTACCGTCAATACCAAGATCGTCCAGTTACCAGTCAGCCCCAAGTTGTCGCCTTTGCTAAATGTTCTCCTCGTTCTGTCCAAAATCAAAGGAATTGCTGTACTTGTTATTTGCCAAAACTGTGAGTTTTTATTTAACTTTTTACTTTTATCAAATACTACAGGCAGGTATCGTAACAAAGCGTACACTTGATTGTTCTGAGTGTTTGCAAGTACACAAAACCATTGTTTGGATGGCCTGGATAAAATTCTTTTCTTTATCGCGGTTTTGTCGCTCAGTGAAACAGTTTCAAACTTGCGGCCATTCATTACAAGAGTGGTACAACTGGTTTACTTAACTGTCATGCTTTTTATCATCACGTCAGAGTTAAGTTTTTCGCGCAACTCAACAACTGATTCAACCACTCGAGTCTACGTCGGACTTATGCAGTCTCGTAATTTCATTTGCAAGATTACATTGACTTCAGAAAACAAATTACAGAAATCGGTTCAAATCTTTTAGAAAATTGTACTTGACATTCCTTTTTGTAAAACATTGATCAGTTTTAAGTTTTTAGCGGGAAAAATATTTTATAAACCAACAATGAAAATGCTCTGACGTTACGACAAAACATGACATGCACAGTTGGCAGTGAGCAAGGCAAGGGACGAGTTAGTAGACAGAATAGCTATCGCTCCTCAATTCACGCTGGAGGGTTTTGTTCGATTGTAAACTAACGGCTGTGCTCAGCTTTCAACTGCGCTTTTTGATAACTTTGCAAGTTATTTTGGTGTTTACAGTCTTAGAGAGCCCTCCCTGACTATAAACTGTACAACGCTATTTCAATGGCGCGTACAAACGCAAGCTAGCCCTTGAAATTATCTTTTGACAAGCGGGAAAGAGATTTGTGAATTCGTAGTTGATGTCTTTACAATAGCCAACCGATTGTTGGCCAAATACGCGAGCAATGTGAAAGTTGGTGTAAAAAAGTTTTGTTGCTCTTGCAAATTGTTACGGTTGCTGTGTAAATTTGAAAGCCTCGAAGGATGTCGGGAGGGGCAGAGCTAGTTGGTATTGCAATGGTAAAGCCAACAAGGTACGGAACTAGATAGTCCAGAATTGCCCCGGGTTAGCTTTTCATCAATTCTGGACTGATAGCTTATGTAGGTTCCAAGCCCTCAAGACCACAAGCCCGCGCAAGGTAAGATTTAATTAGAGCGTGAATTGAGGAATGATAGTAGGGTCTGGGTTCGAGTTCTGTTGCTTCTAATTTGTTAAAGATGCACGACGTTAGGCTCTGCGTAGAGTTAACAAATTTACTCAAGCACAGAATCTACCATTGGACCAGAACGCTTTTGCAGAGCAGCGCTCTGGAAAAGTTGTAGAAACGAGGAAGGCAGCTATAGATAGGGAAGACAGGAAGAACATGATGGAAGTCGCTATTATTTCGTTGACTTTTTCCGATTCCAATTCGGTCTTTACTACAATTTGGAACTCCGAGGTGCTTACAAGTAGATCAAGCCAGGCTTGTACTTTTTTCGTCGATTTGCGGCATTCATAAAACAGAACACTCGAAGAGTTTTAACGTAGTTTGTTTTCGACGGCGGCGGATTTTCGGTCGCTTTCGATGTTAAGGTGACAACCAGGGAGCTTTTCATTGGCCTTTAGTCGATTCTCGGTTGAACACGTAAAACACGTGACAAAGTTGGATATCACTTCTACGCTCTCTATTTGTTCGAGCAGACGCAATTCAAACTAGAAAGGGTGTTGTGTTGTTAGTTGAAAGGATAAAGAGGTCGATCCAGCGATATTTAGCAAGTATTGATTACTGAAGACCGTTGTCTTTTAGCTATTTATCTGAGAGCAGCTCTTTCTCAGTCTTCGGCATTTACTGTCAACATTCTCATACTTATAGCATTTTCGAGTAACATCTTTGAGCTGGCCTTCAATATTAAAGTACTTTTAAGTTGTAGAGATTCAAATTAACAACTCTTCATTTAAACCCCTCCAAATATAAGTAACTTAAACTATATTAAACACTAACAGTATATATTAGCGCCGTTCATCAATCCACATATAACAAGCACTTTATGTATTGAAACTATTACTTTCTTTATTGGTTCTTCTGGATACTGACATCTTTTCCCGGCTGCAAGCACTTTCGGCGCTAGCTATCTTTTTCTCCTGGCTGCTAGCACTTTCGGCGCTAGCTATCTTTTTTTCCTGGCTGCTAGCACTTTCTGCGATAGCTATCTTTTTATCCTGGCTGCTAGCACTTTCGGCGATAGCTATCTTTTTTCCTGGCTGCTAGCACTTTCGGCGCTAGCTATCTTTTTTCCTGGCTGCTAGCACTTTCGGCGCTAGCTCTCTTTTTCTCCGGCCGCTAGCACTTTCGGTGATAGCTATCTTTTTATCCTGGCTGCTAGCACTTTCGGCGCTAGAGGTCTTTTTTTCCCGGCTGCTAGCACTTT
>JAOBAT010132753.1:0-12267 GCA_026413305.1 Hydrozoanthus tunicans | reverse complement strand
TACACTACTAATAAATACATATTAAAATTATGTGGTAACAAATATAAGAAATCCGTATGAAAATTTATGAAAAATCTATGTATATAAAGTGTAAAACCTTGGTGTAAAAAACTTAGAAAAAGATGAAATAGATAAAATGGATAAAAACTGAGTTAATTAAAATTGAAATATAAAATATGTCATGTTCAACAGAGGGTACAACCCTTACAGCTCGCATCTACTAAGTCTTTGCCTCGGACCTTTTTAAATTCGCTCAAAGTTTTTGCTGATCTTTCTTCCGAAAGTTTCCCCCATAACCTCGGTCCTAAGTACTTCGATCAGTGAGTGCTTGCCATATGTAACAGTATTAAATCTAGGAGTATAAAAATCGGATTGTCTCAAATTATACCGACTGCTGTGTTCTTTAAAAACGTTGCAGATACTAATAGTTTGTATTTAACTTTATACATAAGAATGCAAATGTCCTGTAAACGCCTGTTCATCAGAGTTGGCAGTCTAGCCCTTTCTGATTTAGAATAACTACCTTGCTTTTCATTATAAACAACTCTCAAACCTCTTTCGTGTAGCCGCTCAAGCTTGCGCGAGTCACTAGCTCTACAAAAGTGCCAAACTAGGCGACAATATTTTAGGTTGGGTAACACAGCTGTCTTAAATAATTGGAGTTTGGCCTTAGTAGGTATTAAATTCCTTAATCGCATGAGGACAGCAACTTTGACAAGCCTTTTTGCACACTGAGCTTACATGTTGGGAAAAATTCCGTTTAGAGTCTATTGTCACCCCTAACAATTTGAGAGTTGCCGCTGACCTAGTTTCCTGATTATTTATTCGGATCCCTCCAGTTGTAGAACCAGTTGAACTATCGTAGTTACTAAAACATGGAACCACCTACAACCACCTAAAACAACCTTCAACCATTTCAAAAAATTCAAAAACCACCTACAACCATCTACAAGAACCTCAAAAATATTCAAAAACTTAAACAATCACTGGCAAACAATCTGGTTTTCGTCCTGAAAGTCGGCGGCACATTGTCACCGAAGACGGAACTCAACTGTCAACACGCGTTTGAGTTTTTGTACATACTTGGGTCGAAACCAGCCGATATCTCGGATCCCACCAGTTTCTCAATGACTTTGTTGACTAATGGGAGAATTTTAATAGGGCGGTAGTTCTCTTTGTATAGCTTATTTTCTTTTTTATACACGGCTGTCCTGTGCCCTCTCTTCCAGTCGCTAGGCCACCAACTGTTCTCTAAACATGAATTAAAAAGGGCAGTTAACGGCTTGGAGAGCTCTTCTGCTCCGATTCTTAAAACTTTCGGTGGAATGCCGTCACTTCCCGTGGCTTTTCTAATATTGAGTGATTTCAGTTCGGCAAGGACTTGACCTGGGGTGATGGGATTTACAATTATGGTCTGATTCTTAAAATTAATTGCCTGTTCAATTTGCTGGACACTGGGATGATCATTAAAATCTTCATTTCCTTACACTCAGCCCCCTCCCCTCCAATTCGCGAATTCCATCCGCTAATGTTGCGAAATCTTCTGCTAGTATTTCCGCAGTTTGCTTTTGGTCCTTAATTACACTTCCGTTCACTTTCAAAAGAATCTCTTCACTTTTTGCACCATCCTTGGTACTCAGAAAGGCTCAAACGTTTTATAAAAAAAATTTGGATTATTTTTCAAATCCTCCGTTTTCTTTCTCCAAAAATCTTTTATCGCAATTCTTCTCTGTCTAGTTGCCGCGTTCCTTGTTTTTCGCCTGAGTTCCCAGTTTTCAGGTGTCTTATTTTTTAACTACCTTGCCGTGGCCTTTCGTTTTGCTCTAATAGCTTTCTTCCATTCCGATGTCATGTCCTTGTCGCGCACTCTCATTCTTTTCACAGGTGCCGCTTCATCTAATATGTCATTCATTAAAAGAGACCGGGCATGCACTTGATCGTCGACATCATCGAACAGTTGTCCGACATGCCAGGGAACCGATGCCAGAAATCGCTTTTAGATTTCGGGGTCAAAATTTTTGTAGCTCCGAAACGGGATGACTTTTGGTCGATTAGGATTTACTTTCTGCTTTAGTATACCGTAGATAAGGGCGTGATCACTCAGGCACGGATAATAATTTCCAGCACATTGAAATAACTCCGGGTCTTTTACTAAGTAGCACGTCGATCAGAGTACTTGTTGTTTTTAGAGTACTTGTTGTTTTTGAAACTAATATATATTATTTTTATTTGGCCTAAGTAGAAAACATTGGAGTAAAGGTATCTATGACGACGAACTATTGTCATAAATTTCTTAGGAAACATGATCTATTGCACTATAAAATGCCAAACAGTCTATTTTTAAATTTACCCATTTAGTGGACCAGCGATGTCTCGAAAAGTGTCGCGCAGACATGAAGAGGCCTCCGGTTTATTATGCTGTTGCAAAACAACAAACAAAAACGCGAACACTGTTACAGACCAGATTTCTTGTTTACACGTAATTAAAATGAATAAAACAGGTAATATGATATTGGTTCGAATGTTGTTTTAAACGTTGATTCAAAAATTTGCTTGAGAGAGATCTGCAGTTAATTAAAAAAGTTGCGTGACATCAGCTGTGTGATATCAACGACAACTTTAGTTTGTAAACAAGCTGCCGTAGAGTTTCAGTTTTCATGTTCGCACTCCCAAATGCCTTATTGTTGGTGAAATTTAGGAAAAAAATATTACGTCATTCTTGGTCTGTAAAATATTTCCAAACTGAGGAAGTTTAAAATACGACGAGACAGGTCAAATTTGTCTGGTCGTGAGCTATGTTAATGTATGCGAAAAATCAATAAAGAAGAGGTGTTACGTGACCAGAATACATTCTATGCACGTATACGTTTTGTCTTCAGTTCTGAATAAATGATAAAATATAACTAAAAAGCAAGTTTTTGTGTGTTTCTTTGCGAGGTTTCATCAAAACCTAATCAAGCTAAATTACCAAAAAGAAAAAAAAACTATCTGAAATAAGGTACACTTGCATCTTTCCGTTCACGGCTGTTTTACAATCTAATTCAAACTTAGAAGCTTGTGCTCTTCGCTTTATAAAGAGCAAATAATTTGGCTAAAGCTCGTTCTTAAGTTAGGACCAAATAGAGCCTGAAATTTCATTTCTTCGATTTAAAAACTCCACAGATTTGAAAATACCAGGTCTGCGAGTTATTGTTCTTCCTAGCTTAAATATTCCAATTAAGTTTGCCCGTATAAAGCCTATGATCGATTACGAGTCGTTTGTATAAACAAGGCCTATGATCGGTACCCAAGCTAGCTCGCCTTACCTTGCAACCGCGGTTCAAGAGCATGATACAAATCGCTTTTCCTATTCCCATCGCTCCACCCGTGACTAGAGCCACTGCATTTTCAAGTTTCATTGTGTTTGATTCTTGGTAGAAACAAACGGCGGCCAGAATGTTGTCTTATCCCCTTCAGTGATGAACGCTCGACCTGTAATGACACATTCAGTGTTTTACAGTGACGTTTGGGCTGCTCAAAAACAATTTCAACCCTTTCCCCGCCCACAAGTGTTACGTTTCAGTCAAAATCCGGTATGACTCACTTCGTTCTCAGTTCCAAATAATGCGCCGTGCTTTCAACCACTAGGACGCCTACTAAAAACGAGCTGATTACACATTTTTTAAAATTAAGAACATAATTAATAAGAACAGTGAGGTTCAAATCGCCCGAATAATAAGAACAAATTAAGAACAATTTAAGGCTGAAATGAAAATTTCGAAAAAAAGAAAAAAAGAAAAAATAACAAAATGAGCGTGGCAAGCAGTCAACACACATTAAAAAAATTTCGATACTTTGTTTATGTTAATTTATTGATGTGAAGTCGATTTTCAACCATAAAAGAACTGAACAGTATATGGTAACATGGTTGGTTCTATTTGGTAAAGAACACAGCTGGTCCGCTTGAAGGCCCTGTTTGTTCTTCAGAATGGTTCGTTCTGAGGAAAAAAGTTTGCATGTTAGTAAATTGGATTGATTGTTATTGAATCTTTCTTCCCGCTTCCAAATTTCTTGTTTTCATTGACATTGACAAGTTATACATCAACCAAGACTGCTCAAATACTTGTAAAACAGTTGGTTTACTATCTGATCTATAGAAGTTACTGAAAATTCAAAAGCGACGGCTGATGAAAAGCGAATACTATTATAGGATCTTCGTGAGTCACACTGATGGAGTTACAAGAATTCCGAGTACCTGCTTGTGGTCAAACTGCACATACTCCATTTTGCTGTCCTCCACTCGCAGAATCTGTCCACTTTTTGTGTCATCGAGGATGAGTTTAAGCACCGCGTCTGCAACAACCTCCGAACTGGAGAAGAAGCCTGAGATGAAACTAAGTATTATATCCGGAAGAAAGAAATTGGGTGAGAAAATGAGGAAAGGAGAAAAGGAGAAAAAAATCTGGTAACTTAAGTTTCCAGTTTCTTTTTATTTTATTTATCAAAAGCGTTTCGTTGAAATAGGTCCACGTTGTGTTACCTCTCTTTTTTTACAACTAATTAAAAAAATTTCAACTCAGCTTCGCCCCGTTTTCTCTCAACACTTTTCCCGTGCCCTCTTACGTCATAACCATTTTCTAAAATTGTCTAGAAACACGTGCGATGGTGTTTTATTCCCTTAGTAATATTATAATCATCATTATGGTAACAAACCATTTTAATTAGAATTCCCATGTACTCAGTCATCTTTATCCTAATAGCAATATGTTTACACATTTTATCATAAGTTTTAACTAATATACAAAACGGAAGTGGTGTATTGCGCTCAAGCTGTCAACCTTCAGCATACTCATGTAAGAGAGCTGGTGAAAATGAGTTTGAGAAGGAACATCCGCAACTGAAGTACTGAATTAAGATAACTTTCAGATTTCTGCATGTTAACCGCAATATCATTAATTAGTTGAGACCGTTGGTTCGACATTAAGATAGATATCACATCCCGTAAACACAATTAGTGTGTTAGACAATATATCACTTACGAATTTGTAAATTAGTTGCACTGACGATGGCAGTAAGCACTGCCGAAACATGTCTGTCATAAGGAAAGTTGTTATTTTCATCAAGTTTATCACAGACCTTGTATGAGTACAAAAACAACAAGGTTGCTACCTTCAGTGTTCCATAGTGAGCAATAATATAGTAACGCAATATGACAGATAGAGAACAATCTTAATGAGTTCTTCAGGCCGTTAGGTACACTGAGCTAAGCGTACTGCAACAATGGGAGGAATAAAAGACGGTAGAGAACCTTGTACATCTCGCGTGCCAGAGTTATTTCCCCATCACTCAAATGCTGTGAGAATCCATTGATGCTCGAAGTGCGTATCTCACATTATGATCATCAACGTTTTTATTATTAATACTATTATCATTGTTATATATAACATAAGTAAGGATAGTTAAACTTTTAGTTATGAAACAACCGAAAGGTTCAACAGCTTAGTAAGCAAAAAGACCTAAAATTAAAAACGTTGAAATACCATTTAACCAAAAAGAAAGAAGAGCAGAGGAGGAAATTTTTGGCAATTCCTCCTTGCAATTGAAATTCAGCAAAAAGGTTCAAAATGGCTTTCATTTCACTCACCTTAAAACAAACAAACAATATATAAACGCCCCAAACCTCGTTGTTGATAAAATTGTGAAATTAGCTTCGTTATCGGATTTTAAGAAATATGAAAACGCACGACTGGACCTTTTATTCACTAAATTTTGTGAATCACTTACGGTTGCATTTTGAACTCTGCGGCATGTTTTCTCTGCTCCTCAGTGTACAGGTGGATTTGTGACGTCACAAAGCTCTGAAGCAATCTGGGCAATCGGATATCTGTAAACCCAGGACACACACATTCAAAGCGAACCCCCGGTGTCGAGTTGTGCGTCACCTGCAATTTTACAACTTTGAAAGGCTTGCTTGCGACTGTACACTATCCCTTTTTAAGCCATCCTTAATTACTTTCTTCTTTCATTTCAATTTTCCTTCAATCTTTTTGTTCCCTCCCTCCCTCCCTCTCTCCCTTCCTTCCTTCCTTCCTTCCTTCCTCCCTCCCTCCCTCCTTTCCTTCCTCCCTTCCTTTCTTCCTTCCTTCCTCCCTCCCTCTCTCCCTTCCTTCCTTCCTTCCTCCCTCCCTCTCTCCCTCCCTCCCTCTCTTCCTTCCTTCCTTCCTACTTCCCTCCCTCCTTTCCTTCCTTTCTTCCTTCCTTCTTTCCTTCCTTCCTTCCTTCCTCCCTCCATCCTTTCCTTTCTTCCTTCCTTCCTTCCTTTCCTTCCTCCCTCCTTCCCTCCCTCCTTTCTTCCTCCCTCCCTCTCTCTCCCTCCCTCTCTTCGTTCCTTCCTTCCTTTCTTCCTTCCTCTCTCCCTCTCTTCCTTCCTTCCTTCCTCCCTCTCTTCCTTCCTTCCTTCCTCCCTCCCTCTCTCCCTCCCTTCTTTCCTTCCTCCCTCCTTTCCTTCCTTCCTTTCTTCCTTCCTCCCTCCCTCCTTTCCTTCCTTCCGTCCTTCCTTCCTCCCTCGTTTCCTTCCTCCTTTCCTTCCTTCCTTCCTCCCTCCCTCTCTCCCTCCCTCCCTTCCTTCCTTCCTTCCTTCCTTTCTTCCTTCCTTCCATCCTTCCTCCCTTCCTCTCTTCCTTCCTTCCTTCCTTCCTCTATTCTTCCTTCTTATTTTACCCATCCTTTCTTCTTTCCTTCCTTCCTTCCTTCCTCCATTCTTCCCTTCTTATTTTACCCATCCTTTCTTCTTTCCTCCCTTCCTTCCTTCCTCCATTCTTCCCTTCTTATTTTACCCATCCTTTCCCCCTTCCTTCCTTCTTCCCTCCATCCTTTCCTTCCTTCCTTCCTTCCTTCCTCCATTCTTCCCTTCTTATTTTACCCATCCTTTGTTCCTTCCTTCCTTCATTCCTTCCTTCCTCCCTCTCTTCCTTCCTTCCTTCCTTCCTTCCTCCCTCTCTCCCTTCCTTCCTCCCTCCCTCACTCCTTACCTTCCTTTCTTCCGTCCTTCCTTCCCTCCTTTCCTTCTTCCCTCCTCCCTCCCTCTCTCCCTCCCTCCCTCTCTTCCTTCCTTCCTTTCTTTCTTCCTTCCTTTCTTCCTTATTTTACCCATCCTTTCCTCCTTCCTTCCTTCCTCCCTCCATCCTTTCCTTCCTTCCTTCCTTCCTCCATTCTTCCCTTCTTATTTTACCCATTCTTTGTTCCTTCCTTCATTCCTTCCTTCCTCCCTCCGTCTTTTCCTTCCTTCCTTCCTCCGTTCTTCCCTTCTTATTTTACCCATCCTTTCTTCCTTCCTTCCTTCCTATCTTCCTTTCTTCCTTCCTTCCTTTCTCCATTCTTTCCTTCCTTCCTTCCTATCTTCCTTCCTTCCTCCCTCCTTCTCTTCCTTCCTTCCTTCCTTCCTCCATTCTTCCCTTCCTATTTTACTCATCATTTCTTTCTTCCTTCCTTCCTCCCTCCATCCTTTCCATCCTTCCTTCCTTCCACCCTCTCTTCCTTCTTTCTTTCCTTCCTCCATTCTTCCCTTCTTATTTTACCCATCCTTTCTTCCTTCCTCCCTCCCTCCTTTCCATCCCTCCTTCCTCCCTCCCTCCCTCTCTTCCTTCCTTCCTTCTTCCCTCCCTTCCTTCGTCCCTCCCTCCTTTTCTTCGTTCGTTCGTTCGTTCCTTCCTCCCTCCCTCTCTTCCTTCCTTCACTCCTTCCTTCCTCCAATCTTCCCTTCTTATTTCACCCATCCTTGCTTCTTTCCTTCCTTCCTTTCTTCCTTCCTTCTTCCCTTCCTTCCTCCTTTCCTTCCTTCCTTCTTTCCTTCCTCCCTCCCTCTTTTCCTTCCTTCCTTTCTTCCTTCCTTCCTCCCTCCATCCTTTCCTTCCTTCCTTCCTTATTTTCTTCCTCCATTCTTCCATTCTTATTTTACCCATCCTTTCTTTCTTCCTTCCTTCCTCCCTCCCTCCATCCTTTCCTTCCTTCCTTCCTCCCTCCCTCCCTCTCTTCCTTCCTCCATTCTTACCTTCTTATTTTACTCGTCCTTTCTTTCTTCCTTTCTCCTTCCTTCCTTCCTCCCTCCCTCTCTCTCCCTCCCTCTCTTCCTTCCTTTCTTCCTTCTTCCCTCTCTCTCTTCCTTCCTTCCTTCCTCCCTCTCTTCCTTCCTCCCTCCCTCTCTCCCTCCCTTCTTTCCTTCCTCCCTCCCTCCTTTCCTTCCTTCCTTTCTTCCTCCCAACCTCCCTCCTTTCCTTCCTTCCTTCCTTTCTCCCTCCCTCCCTCTCTCCTTGTTTCCATCCCTCCTTCACCTACCTTTGTTTGTACCTTATTTCCCCCTTTCTTTTCTTATTCCTTCCACCCATTCATCATTCCATCCGTCCATCTATCCGTAGTTGCTTTTTTCTTCTTTCCTGACTTTAAAGTCTCATTCTTTCTTTCTTCCTTTCTAATACCTTCTTATTTATTGGTTTATCTTATCAATTGAACGAAACTTGATATAAGGTTAAATAAAAAATATGTAGTATTTAAAATTTTACTTGCTTCCATGTCGACCTTGTCGAACACTTGCAGATTACCTTTGCTACAGCTCTGGTGTAAGCGATGACACTAGCTTTAGCTGCAGAATAGGTTGGACTGTAACCACTGGCATCTAAACCTAGAATTGTATATTTAGTTCAATACACATACAATTACAACACCTTGAATGTAAACATGTAGCTAAATCACCGTGGTGAGGAAAGGATATGAGTAAGTCTATACCGTAATTTTGTCCACACACAAAAATATTTTTAACCAGAAACCATTTGAAGTATGACCACTCATCTTGCATGGAACACATCAGAGTCTACAAAGTCGTCGTTGTTGTTGTCATTTTGATTATCCTTGATGCCGTTGCCCGGTTGTTGCCATTGTAATCTAATCTAACCATCACCACCAATAATCACCACAATAATCATCATCATCACCACCATCATCATCATCATTATTACTATCATCATCTCATCATCATTATCATCACAATCATCATCAGCATCATTATCACAACCATCATCATCATCATCACTATTACCATCATCATCTCATCATTATTTTCATTATCATCATCAACATCACCATCACCATCGTTTTCAAACCCATCATCACCATCATCATCACCATCACTATTACCATCATCATCATCATCATCATCATCATCATCACTATTACCATCATCAGCATCATGATCATCACAATCATCATCATCAGCAGCAGCATCATCGTCTTCATAACCCATCATCACCATCATCATCACCAGCATTGTCACAATCTCATCACCAACATCATCAGCAGCAGCATCACCATCATAATCATCATCATCTTTACTCTTTCTTTTCTCATTTGACTACTTGTTCCCTTGCAAGATGAGATTGCTAAATATATTTCTTCATCTGTTTCACAACAAACTACCATTGCTAGTTATTTTTGTTGCCTCGAATTCCTTAATTATTATAATTATACACACATACCAAAAATGGACGCAATGTTAATCACAACTCCTTCCTTCATCAGTTCTAAATAATACGATGTGCCCTCGATTACTGACAGCTGGAAAGAATAGGAATTGAAAATATTGATAGAAAGGGGACCAAGAAAAGGATAAGAGTCGTTAAAAAACGGCAAAGGGTTGAAGCAAACCAACAAAGAAAAACACAAACTGATAGGATTAAACTGCAAAAAAGGGTGAAGTTACCAACATTCAGCTTGCAAAAGTCTAAATTATGAAATCTCTAGCTTCTGTAAACCAGAGGTCGTTGAATCTCGTTGGTTTGCGTTCTTTTTGATTCTTCAAGGAAGGTAGGGTGATTAACGGAAACAAGTCTTAAAAGGGAACTGAACCCTAAAATCAACTTTTGTCAAACGAAATTTTTAACTGAGTGTGAAAACGATATTTAAAAAAAATCCTTGTATCGCACTGAATTTCCGAGAAATTCGAGTTTAAAACACGTTACTTGTCGCATTGTATCGGCGGTTCAAAAATATGAGTTAAGTGGAGAGAGAGTGAGGCTATGACGTCAGATATGGGTAAGATTTGGCCCGGACAGAAAAAATCATCATTGGAGTGAGATATCGCTCACAAAATAAGTTGTAACTTTCACTTCTGAATTTCTTGGGAAATCAGCGCGACACAAGAAAAAAAATTAAATGTGTTTTCAACACCTTGAAGGATTTCATTTAAAAAATGTTTATTTTAGAGTTCAGTTCCCCTTTAACACAAACTATGTCTGAAAAGAAACTAGGACAAGCTAGGTCTAAACACAGTTTATATTTCTAGTTTCTACGTACACTCAATGACAAAAGTTAGAATTAAAACTTGCTGCTGTTTTATATTATTTTACACCTAACTGCTGTTGAATGAGACTTCTACAGATTGAGAACAGTGAACCAACAGGCTCCAAGATCCACTCACCAACGTCACTGCCATGCCGTGTTGCAGGCCTTTCTGGAACCCCCCTCCAGCGTTGTTACAAAGAATATCAATGCGTCCCCAGTGCTTCATGACGTCATCGAAAACCTCTGTTATGTATGATGGGACCCCTAGTGAGTGGTTCTGATCTCCACATTACCCTGTGAGAAAACACTATATTCCAATGGGTGAAACAAGAATCGCTGGAGCTGTGTTTTGAGTCAGCGGTTCTGCTCATTAACTGTTGAAGACTAGAAACTAGTTCAATCATTCATCCACAAGTCCCTCTTTAGGGAATCTGTGCCAGACATGTGCATTATTTTGGTATATATCGAATTTCTCGCCTCAGCCATTGGGATCTACTTTTATATACTCGATGCCAAAAACTCGCATTTCTATGAGAATTACAATCATTTTTCGCCGTAGTTTACTGTACCTTTCAACATGTCTGTACGTGTGACGTCACACTCCAGAAAACGGACTCGTCCGGTTCCATGTGCTTGCTTCAGCCCTGCGGCTGTTTTTGTTCCTTCTGTTTTATCCATAACGACAACTGCAACCTCGATAGTTAACAGCACTATTACAAATACCTAATCAACTTAAAGTATTACGGAACACATAAAATTGTTTTGTAAAAGGATCACGTGACATCAGCGTGACATCCCATAAAATTGCGGGATTGTGTCACTGATAGGTTTGTTTTGTGACAATAGTTCTCGTTCGGTGATAAACAAATTAGAAAAAATGATATTTTCATATCGCTCGGGAAAAAACCCGGTTGGAAGAGGTCGATACTCGTAATAATTAATACATTTCTATGCGCGAAACTATAAAATATTCTAAAGCGCTCCAAAATTTGCCAATATAAATACTATCCACCTTTTTTCAAAAATGATTTAACTTTAAAATACACAGTACAATGATATTTGAAAGCAGTAGCAAGCTTTCGACTCCTTCGCGGAGACTTGCTCTGCTTTCAAATATTATTGTAATGTGTGTTTTTAAGTTAAATCGTTTTTGAAATATGACTGAACTAGTACAGCAAAACATCCACAAAAGCACTGTCCACCTTTATATAGTAGAAATAACTATAAAAATCTAAGTAACCAATCAATTTCCTAACAAGACAGGTCTTCAATTTGATCATAAAACCCACAGCAAACTTTTAACAAGTTTTTACTTTTAATGTTTTTGAGGGAGGCATTCCACTTCAGTTTATTTGCAACACAGGCAAAAGACGTTTTACACCTGGTCATGAAGCGTGCAGCATTGCTTGCCCGTTTTGTTTTGTTGTGTTTTTGATCAGATCAGTCTCAATCTCGTGCCCAGGGCTCTTTTTCTCTCTCCCTGTCGAGAGAAAGGAAAAAGGGCCCTGGGAACGAAATTTGATCAGTCATTGTTGACAATCGTAGTCGTAGGAAAAGTTTGCCAAAATGTGGTCATGGGGACACACTGAACAACGCCTAGCTACTTTGTTGATGAAACCGCGAACAATCTTTAGAATATTTTTTTAGGGCTCGTTACACGCCTCGTTGCATCCTGATTAAACTAGTTAGAACCTTTATCACTGCCCTGAAGAAACTAATTTGCACCAATTTAATTTAACGTTCACTTTCGTCGTCTCTCCGTAAAAGCTCTTAAAAACTCTTAACTCTTAAAAGTTTGAATTTTCATGAAAACGCGGAAACACGGCCGAACAGCACATGCGCAGTTTAAAGTGAGATACGCAGTCAAAAACTAGCGGTCAGCGCTCGTTCACAATACTCAAAATGACATTCATTAATTATTCACAGAACCGATTAAACTCGTTACCAACCTATCTC
>JAOBAT010132742.1:0-12269 GCA_026413305.1 Hydrozoanthus tunicans | reverse complement strand
AGAGATTGTGGTACAGAGGAAGATGAGAATAGTATTAACTCCAACCACAATGGCCCAAATCAAGAACATTGCAAAGATACTTTCATAACACTTACTGAAAGTCTAGCCTCAGTCCCCAAACAAGAATAACACACCTTTTCAGCCCAGTTGAGAATGATCTCTTCCTCAACCAGATCGTTATCATACAATGCCTTTAGTATGTGGGCAGCTTTAGGGAGGAGCTGACTAGGAAAAGATTTGCCCACCAACATCTCAAAAGCACCAAGGAGGTAGCGCTGCGCTTTATGGTTGTTGTTTGCAAACTAGGAAGAACAACACACAAGTAAGAAAACTGTATCTGTACTAATGACAAGAGTATAAACTTTAATTATTTCTCTGGGAGGGGGAGGCTTATTTTTTATGGACCTTCCAGCTCAAGGGCTTTTATCAAAACATATCAACAGTCTAAGACAGAAACGCAATATAAAGTCAGGATACCAAGCAGATTTAATAACAACTTGTAACTCTGTTTTCCTCTGACGTTATAACCAGCACTTTAAAAAAAAACTGAAACAATACAGCTTGTTTTAGCTCCACATCCTTCAAATTGGAGGGGGAGGTTAAAACTTGAAGCTCTAGACGGAGAGAGGGGTTTTTATTAGAGTACTTACAGTAATTATGTAAAAGAAATTATTGAAGAATCGAAGACCTCACCTTCAGGAATAATGTCCGGTACTTGGGAATTTCTTGTAATATTTTCTCATCAAACAGAACCTCAGCAAGGGCCAGGATAGCTTTGTCCCTGATGTCCAACCTCTCAGCTTCAGCAAGTAGCTCCTTGTAGGCACCTTCTATTTCACCTGATTTCTTCTTACTCTGATAAGAAAACACATTCAAACAAATTATTGTGATTAACTTTAAAATATACAAAGGTAATCAATGATCTAAATCTTTGCCTAAGTCTAACCTTTTCGACCCAAACCTGGATTCAAACTATTCTTATAATTAGTTTGGTAGAAATTTGGTTTTTGATTTCAGTAGTTTGATTGTCTGATTTACTCAATTCCTACTTACAAAATGACATAATTAGCATGTGATATGGGTATATAAGAAGTTTTATACCAATAAACTACCTCACAACTAATATTAACCAGTTTTAACAGGCTGATCAAAATGCACCTCAATGCACATAATGTAGCCACAACTTAAACACTCAAAATAGATCTATTCAAGAGGAAACAAGGCTGGAAGGGCATTGATGCCAGTCTACTATGCATTTTATTGGAAAATTATCCAGTTTCAAACCTTTGTATCTATGTCAAATTGGACTAATTTTTGTGAACCTTTGCTGCTTTTTTAACATTAATGTGCTGTATCTGACTCCCTACTTGTGTTCCTGATAAACAGAACATATTTTTGTGCTACTGTGAAAATGGTCTATACCTCAACAAATCTGTAGAAAATGTTGAATCGATCCTCTTGGGATCGCTCCAAGTCGCTGCTCATAGCCAAACCCTTGACTCCAGAGCTGAGATCTTCCATCCTCCTCTGAACGGCTTCTTCGCTGGTGTCGACACACCAGTCATCATCCAAATCCTATCAAAGATAAATTTGTTCACTCGTCTATCAAATTGTTGGATTGACTATTGGACCTCGAATCCTGCCCTCAAATTTACTGTGCATTAACTAAATGAAGAAAAACATCTGAAATCATGCATGTAAAACACTGTATGTAAAAAGGGAAGAACTATTTGTGTTGAAATAAAATGGCAAAAGCTTACTTCTTTTGGAGGTGGCACTCCAAACATGGTTCCATTTGTCTGGTGTGCGGCGCTATGGGTGGGACTAGTTTCACCATTGCTTGTTTCACCATTTCGCTGGCGATTCTGTTTCTCTCTACGTTTCTCCTTCTTGTCCCTGTGCAATCAATGATACAAGGATATCAGGTGGAATAAGACAAGCACTCACATGTTTTACATGCTATAAAGTTCACTACCACAAGCTTAAAAGAGTGATCAACTATAAAGGATGTAAATAAAAAATATGTCTTCTAGCCTGAAAAGTGGTTTCACCTTAATGCTCTTTGACACTTTCTCTAGATCGGCTTAGAAATAATAGAAAATAACAATGAAATATTGCCCTAAGTCTGACAATTGCAAAGAAAAAGAATAATATTTTCTTTGTATGTGGACAGGAAGTACCATACTGAGTGGATGTTATTATTCTTAATCATTGTCTACTGTCTCTCATTGTGTAAATATGGCATTGCTTTGAATTGTTCTGCAATTATATGGTTGGTAACTAGAACCTGATCTTCCACTGAAAATCTTATTGCACTATTGTTTTAACAAACATTAGAACCAGTAAAATTATAGCCAATTTCCAAATCATTAGCATAATTACTTTTTGGATGGGGTTCCAGCAGAATCCATGCCTGGGGGATTCTTGACAATGTATGTTATGAGTCTGTGTTGCATGTTGATGATGCCCTGATGTCCACATGCAATGCAATTCTGGGCAATTTTCTCCCCTCTGTGTACAGTCTGTAAGTGAAAAAAGCTTAAATTAAAAAAAAACTCCCATGCTTTTAAAGCCACTGAATAATTAAAGACCTGTGCAGATACACAAAGTCTATGTCAAATTATTTCTTCACAAATGCAAAGCCCAGATTAAAACTGCACAACGACTGAAGTGGTCTGCATGGCATAACGGTAACCGCTTTGAAACAAAGTGATCAATGTGTTAAAATCTTTACTAAACATAAAATTGATAAGCATTTTCTAAAAGGCCTTTTGTAATGTTTTAAGATTTTTATCATGTGACACAAGTCAAAGATTTTCTTCAGCCCAGCTTAGTTGATTTTTTAAAAAAAGAAATAGTTCTGTAACCTAAAGAATCAAACTTGAAGAGCACCTACAAACTTCTCTCTGACAGACTTGGTGACTATCAACATAAAGATAATGGTAATTCTTATGTCACAAATAGGATCATAAATCCTACATGATCAAATCAACATAAAATAAAAGAACAAGAAAAATGAAACACAACTCTAATCTTACCAAATTTGTCTCTGGATTCTCACATCCAGGGCACAAAACAAACTTTTCAATGAAGGCATCAAGAATATCCTGAAGCTTCTCAGCATTGTGTGATCCGTTAACAATGTATCGCTCATTCTTCAAGTCAATCTGGGTTTGAGCACCAAGTTCACAGCCAAAAAACTTTGTAGGATCTGCAAGAAAGTGTCCATGCCTTTAAATCTATTTCAAAATGGTTGTAAATTGAGATTAATATTTAGTTAAAGACTAAAGTTAAAGGACAAAAGAGTCCTAATCAAACTCAATGCATGTAAACAGTAGTGTTCATTGTTTGAAACCATTGGTGGCTTGAAAAAAGGTCACTAAAACTTGTTTGAAATATTTAAATTTTAAATATCACTGAATTTATTTAATAACAAATGTTTAATAGAACAGAGTTGTTAGACCACTTGAACAAGCAACAGGGCTTTTGAAATTTTGCAGTTACGCGATTTTGCGAAATTGACTCAAAAATTTCCCTTTTTCCCACGTAATTTGGTTAAACTCATGGAAAAATTAATCATTAGGAAAAAAATTGATTTTTTGCCCCAATCTGTCAACTAACTAGTATACTTTCGCATGCCTTTTACATGTAACTAAAATTCAGGAAGTGTTGAAGTTCTAAACTACACAAACAAATTAATTCTATGTGAAGTCACTTACAGGAAGGTGGGCGCGAGAGAGCCTTAGCAATATCAACCATGTTGACAATTACTGTTTTTATTCCATTGCCTTTCCCTTCAACCTGTGTTTGAAACAAAAATCACACTTGTGTAAGAGTTTTAAAAAATCAGGTTAATTTTCTTAAGGATATCTATATAGATCTTTATAAGAAAACTTGAAATTATTCTTTAACCCTTTCACTCCTACTGCATTTGTCAACATCTAAATTATCCTTACAGTAACAATGGAAAACAAGTTGACCAGTGTTGAGAATTTGAAATTTGATCATCCGTCTAAAACTCTGGTAGATGAATAACTTTAAAATTCTCCCAAACTGTTCATAGAAATATTATAGACATAACTTATGAGAATTTACAAACTCTTCATTGGGCACCCTTAGGAGTGAAAGGGTCAAAGGCTATAAATTCTTAAAAATGACATTGTTTTTTCTGGTAAAAATGCCAAGTGTGCGCACATTCTGCTGATGTTAGAAAGATAATAATACAACAGCAGCTATAGTTAGTGAGATCTGTGTTACTTTGTGAATGAATATCTGGTTATATAGTTTTATGCATGCAACAAAAAACATTTACATCTATGGTACAAAATGAGGTAAAAATTCTAGTAGAGAATTTTTCTCAATGTTTCTAGCAATCTTTTTGCTGATATATATTCTTAAGAACATCAGAAACTCTACATCAACAATTTTCTTTATGAACTTACTTTGGCTATGAGTTTAGACATCTTATATTGTTAGAACTGGTCTGTGTTCTGAGGTAAAAGTTCTAGTAGAGAATTTCTCAATGTTTCTAGCAATAATTTGGCAGATATATCTGTAGTCGTTCTTAAGAACATCAGAAACTTGACATCCACAATTTTCTTTATGAACTTACTTTAGCTATGAGTTTAGGCATCTTATATCGGTAGAACTGGTCTGTGTTCTTGCGGTTAACATTGACAAGAGCCATGCTTGGTTGTTTGCCTGTAAATCCTTAATTGTAGATCGTTTGTAATGATTGCAGTTGGAACTTGTAAACCGAGGAACACATGTACACTTTAGCTCGTTCATAAAACTTATTTGTTTAGTCTCTAACGTTGAATAAGGGAGAACAGTCAATTTTCTCCAATCTCGTATCTGAAGTGCAACCTTGTTACTACTCAGTAACCGACAACCTGAAATTAAAAAAATAAATAAAAACATTAAATATGTCATTCTTAAAAAGGAAACTGAGAAAGCTTTCAGCCTGTTGGGCCATGAAAAAGGTCATATAATGGGTACAAGTTTAAAAGTACATAATTTACAGCCTCGTTCGTAATAATTGAAAACCAACACTGCCAAACTCACATTCTTAAATGCAAGGCCCAACAAATGCCAGCCTATATTAGACAATAAATTTTGAATTTTTACCATTTAGCCCTTGAGATTAAACATCTCTTACCTTAATTCATACAAAATTTGAAATTAACAAGAAAACAGGAACTGATTAAACGTAGCAAACTCTCTGGTTATATATGAAAGTACCTACACACATAGAAAACTATTGATCACGAACATCGTAAAAGAAAAGATTGATTCTATTGGAGGAACTTTAGTAACACACTATTTGATATATTGGAGGTTGAAAAGATTAATATTAAAAATCAAATTTAAATGCACTAAAAGAATTGAAACTTGCAAGCCTTTCCCAAAACATGTAAAGAAGAAAGTATTGAACACTGACAATTTCTTCTAAAAATTTTTTTCTCTTTTTAAGTTTTACTTCCTTTTGGCCTTCCTTTTTGGTTCCTGATTATAACGCACATCTGTTTTTATAGAGCGAGGAATGCGCAGTAATAAATTATCATAGTGGCGAGTATTCTGCAGTTAAGCATTGGCTTTTCCCCAATAATTTTTTTGAAACATCAAATCTCTAACGATCACAAAGCCTTGACTGACAAACTTTAATACAGTCTACTTCCTTGATTATTTTGTACTTTTTTCCCCTGCTATTCTATAGTTTTAAGCTTGAGTTCACAAAAATACTAATCTTCATCTTGTTATAAAACCATGAAAATACTAACATAAGTGTTTAGCCGTGAGAAGATGAAAGATTCTAATCTTAAAAGAAAACTTTAATAAGGAAATATAGCTGTTAAGAGCAATAAAAGAGATAGAAAAGTAGGCCAAAAAATACACACATTATCAATGTTTCACCATACTAAGACAAAAGTTCATTTTCAATTCACAATTCAACAAACACACGCAAATCGGACCACATTAATGTAAACCTCTGACTCGAAACCAAGTTAACTTTTGTTTATTAATGTGTGGCAAAGCAACCTGCAAAATGATTAATCTATTTCGTTGTTCGCTTTTTCGATGCAACTCATGTTTTCACAACTCGCAACATGAAAGAAACTAGACACCGTTATCAATACCAATGGTGAAATGATGAAAACCAAATTTAAAAACCGAGTTTAGTCCACGCAATGAAAGATTTTATTTCGAAATATCAAACGAAAAGTTCTTCAGTCATCATGGCGTCCTAAAGACATTTTTTTAACCTGTGAGCTTTTCAATCGATCCTCTCCCTTTAAAACTGTCCAAACTCCTGGCTTTCACACTTCCAGCCGAAAATCTGATAAACCAAAGTTGAACAAGCCAAACACTTACGAATTAATACCGTATTTCAACAAAAGGGGATCACGAGAACACGGCAGGAACACATCACACATTGTAACTCAACAACAGAAATCGTAATTTTTTTACCTGTTTCAGGAAAAGGGCAGAGAAAAAGATGAACCTGAAATGCTACAACCTAAATACAACATGAATACAAGTTCGCCATGCCAAAATATAATAAGTCTTACCTCTGAAACACAAAAAAGTCATATAATCGCTGGCGACAATGACGAAATTTGCTGTACTTGGCAAAAATGCGTGTCAACACGCAGTAGTGTTTTTAGAGAAAAAAGCTTCTCAAATTCACGAACCTGAAAACAGAAATAAAAAGAAAATATTTCATTTAAACTGAATCAAGTACACTGATCTATAAAACATCACACAAATTCCCTCAAAAGAGCTAACACTTCTCAGAAGTCCCTACCTTCCAACAAGATGGCTGTGAGTGAAGACGAATTTTTGTCAGCCCACGTGACATTCTCAATGACGCATCATTGCACCTGCGCAGTGGTAGTCTCTCCCCAGTCCCGCGGATACTCGTCTGGTCCCCTCACCTAGGCTTTGGTTTTATTTACCAATCGTGATTTCCTCGATGATGGGTTTTGTTTGCCAACCTAAGTAGACTTTGGTTTTAACTACTAGTTGATGAGACAAACAAGCTCAATGCTAAACTGCAGGTCGTCGTGGATTTGATTTTTAACTCCTTCTTGGCTGTAGATCTTCTAAAAGAACCCGTCAACGCTGGAGATAGTATAGTTGCGTCCAGGTTTCATGCCTTGTTCTAGAAGGGCATGCCTTTTGTTTTAGCTGAAAAAATTTGCATTGCTTCTCTAAAATACTGATAGAACGATTTTGTGCTCAACTGTACGGTCTGCGCGAGAAATGGCGGAAGCAGATTCGGATTCAAGCTGCTTTCCATTGAAGAACATGAGTTCTGTTGTGGAGTTCTTCAACCGCGAGGTAAAACAAGACGACCCAAACCTGGCCAAATTGTCCATCATTTTGGGTTTTTACGAGAGTGCTCTCACATGCAAGGGAACTGAGAACAGCTGGCCTATACTAGATAAAGAAACCTTTGAAGCGCTGTACAGTAAATTTACCGCATTAGTAGAAAGAGACTTTGAGTATAACACAAACAGCAAGCCAGTAACCCGAGAAATTGTGAAGGGGGTGTCCGATTTGGTCTGGAGTTGCTTGTCGAAGTCGTACTTCAAAGATAAACCTCACATCCAAAACATCTATAGCTTCCTGACAGGTAGGAACTTGTAAATATGTCGATAATTGAAATTGTTGTAACTTAGAATAACAAACTTGTGTTTTTTTCCCCAAGAGGTGTTAATTGTGACCAGAGAAAAAGAAAACAGTAACTATCAAAACAATACATAACTGTGGGAAGTGTGAAAGGGAAGGACCGTCGGTTCTAGATTAGTGTTTACATTTAAAAATCTGCAGCAAAATGAAGTTAAGGATTGTATTACGCTGCTTCAAGCCAGTCGGTTTACAAATTTTATAGACATATTTTTCGTGTTTTATAGTATTTTTAAGTTATCCGTAATAGCACAATTGGCGCACTCGGTTGTTAGTGCCTCTAAATGTTATTTAAATCTGTTCAACAACACTTTAAAATAGCATGTGATGATTCTAAAATTGTTCTTGTTCGTCATGGACGATGACAAAAACTCGAAAATCAAAGTACTGAAAAAAACGGACAGTTGTACTTGTAGTTCGAAATTGATTTTTCCAACGAAGACGTCAGCAGTTTAAAAACGTCCTGTGGCAAGGATTTAAAACTATAAACTATCAACTTTATAAGTTGGTCAAGAATTAGCTACTGTAATGAATTTTTACAGGCTGATTTTAGGGGACTGAAGTATATTCCACCACACTAACTGCCCAGATGTGTTTAATTTTTCTGTCTTGGAATATTCAAGTGATCATTTCTGATAATGAAAATATAGTTCTGAGATTTTGATTCATCTTTTAAAGCAGTTTGTTTGCATATTTAATGAGGTAGTTCCTCTCAATGGGACAAGTATAAGGTTTATGGGATGGGTTCTCTTGTTGCACCAGAACAACCTGATCAAATCAAAGTGCTGGTCCCTTTGTCCCAAAAAGATGAAAATGTACAGGTCTTTGTCTCTGGACAACCAAATTCTTGGTCCTTTTGTCCCTAGAAAACCAATAAATAGGTTCCTCTTTGACCCTGGACAACCAAAAGATTGACCCTGTTTTCTATCAGGAAAACCAAAAGGTTGGTCCATTTTGTCTCAAGAAAACCAAAAGGTTGGCCCCTAATTATTCTCGAAACCAAGAGTTTGGTCCCTTTTGTCCCTGAAAAACCAAAAGGGCTGCCCCTTTGTTCCTGGACAACCAAAAGATTGGCCCTGTTTTCTCAGGAAAACCAAAAAGTTGGCCCACTTTGCCTCAGGAAAACCAAAAGATTGGCCCTTTATTCTTTGGAAATCAAGATTTTGGTCCCTTTATCTCTGGAAATCCAAAAGGTTTGCCTCTTTTTTCTGGAAAACCAAAATGTTTGGTCCCTTTGTCTCTGAAAAACCAAAAGGTTAGCCCCTTTGTTCCTGGAAAACCAAAAAGTTTGGTCCTTTGTCTCTAAAAAACCAAAAGGTTAGCCCCTTTGTTCCTGGAAAACCAAAATATTTGGTCTTTTGTCTCTAAAAAACCAAAAGGTTAGCCCTTTTGTTCCTGGAAAACCAAAATGTTTGGTCCCTTTGTCTCTAAAAAACCAAAAGGTTAGCCCCTTTGCTCCTGGAAAACCAAAATGTTTGGTCCCTTTGTCTCTGAAAAACCAAAAGGTTAGCCCCTTTGTTCCTGGAAAATCAAAAAGTTTGGTCCTTTGTCTCTAAAAAACCAAAAGGTTAGCCCCTTTGTTCCTGGAAAACCAAAAAGTTTGGTCCTTTGTCTTTAAAAAACCAAAAGGTTAGCCCCTTTATTCCTGGAAAACGAAAATGTTTGGTCTTTTGTCTCTAAAAAACCAAAAGGTTAGCCCCTTTGTTCCTGGAAAACCAAAATGTTTGGTTCCTTTGTCTCTAAAAAACCAAAAGGTTAGCCCCTTTGTTCCTGGAAAACCAAAAGTTAGATGCAGTTATTACTGACAATGAGTCTAGTTTGATGGCCTTAGATTTTTTCAGCTTTCTTGCACCTAATGCAGTCCATTAGTTGTCAGACACATTTAAAGATCTACATGTTGTTTTGTTCCTACAAAGATGTCGTACCCAAAGTATCAGCACCAACTTCGAACCAGAAGCAACACACGAGAACCAACTTCTGCTAGGTATTAATCTGCGATAAATTAGTGTCCCATCCAGTTGGAGTTAATTACTCTCATCTGTTTCAGGGACTGCAGAGCTACAGTAGGTTTGGGTGGGCTAAAGCCCCACCAATAATTTTGTGAGAATGTACTTCATGTAGTAAACAGACTTTAGTAATAGTGATTTATTCAGCAATATTGGCCTTTGACGAACTCTGTTAAGAAGTGTTACTACATTCATCCGGTGAGGTGCTTTTCCGGCAATCTTAGAAGTTCGAAATTTCAGAGTTTTCCAACGTAAATGCCCTCATACTCCCCTAGAAATGTAGCACCTTCGCCACTCATACGTACAGTTGCACTAGTTATGCGCGAGCTCATCTCCACCAATACCAAATATACTCTGTAGTCCCTGTGTTGAGCACCTATTGAAACCAGGATTAAGCACCAGTCTAATAGGCGGAATAGGCCTATGAATGGATTTAGTATCACTGGGAAGTGCAATATAAGTTCTTTATTATAATTATTATTAAATTTTTCTGGGATCTTTAGGAAACCGGTTGGACTGTTTTGGTGTTGCCTTGGCTGTTGTTGCAGTTTGCCAGGCTCTTGGATACAATGATGTACATCTTGCATTATCTGAGGATCATGCGTGGGTTTTGTTTGACAAAGGCCAAACTGCTGAAGTAACCTGGCATGGCAAGGGTAATGAAGACAAACGCGGGAAGCCGGTTATTTATGAGGATGAACTAGGTTGGCTCTATCTACATGGACAGCCTGTGAAGTGTACCCGGCACACAGAAGTTGCTGCTGTGGTATCCATTATAAACCCAACCATCAATGCAACAACAGATAGTAAAGAACTGGCACAGCTCCAACAGGTAGGTAACTTTTACCCAGTCCCCCTTATAGCAAGGCTTGCCATTTGAGATGAGCAATCACTCTCGCTTGTCATCGCTTGTGCAAAAATGACTTTAGGAGAGCAATTAACTGCAATCATGCATGTTTACTTTCTGGTGGATGACTATACTAAAGTTTTGTGATTTAAGCTTGCACACACTTTTCAACTGAATACTGTTGACAAATTACAAAAAATGTTCTCAAAAGTAAAGTATTTTCTTACATTTTTTAAATTTTCTAAATACAGTTGGTTGTCAATGTAAGTGGAGTTACTGCAAATTTGGATGGAATTCGAAGTATTACACTGGTATCAGGGTAGTGGTGCACTGTCCTTGTGCGAGTTTCTTTTAAGGCCTTTTTACTTGCAAAAGGCAGCTCACCTTGACTAGCTTAGGTGAGCTTTTTGTCACTCACCCATGATTTTCAAACCACAAGCCCTGCTTACAGATACTGGTTTGAGCTGCATTTTTCGAACTGGCTAGTTTTTTCTAAGGAAAATCAAAATAAAAACCATGTTTTGACTCAGTAGACAATGAGATTCCCATAGATGCCCATAAGAATCAGTTCTGAGCCAATTAAAGCAGGTCAAATAAAACCTAAACCATTGGAGAAGAAATTACTGCTTGAACTTTGACCTAACCCAGATTTAAAGTTAAGCAGTCTTTGAACCTTGTGATGCAAGGGTGCTCTTGGCCTAGCTAGCTATCATCTTTACTCTGCAAGCCTTTTGGTATCTTAGAGCCTGGTGTTGAAAGCTAACATCTTTATTTTACTCAGTCTGTTTGTTTGTTTTATGGCTGCAACTACTTGACATTAGTATTCACTTATTATTCACTTAGCTTCTCTTTAGTAACCAAATTTGTTTGCTATTGTTTGGTTTACATTTCCTGTGAGCTGTATTGGAACAAGGGGTTTTTTCTATGAATAATAGATTAGTTGGGTAACTTTTTCTGTCTAAACATTAGATGTTTGTAGTTTGTTGTCAGTTTTCTTGTACATACCATGTTATTTTGCTCACTTGGTGTCTTGTTACACAGGAACTTTTGTGGGTTCTCCATGGGCTAGGTCATTTGAGAAAGTAAGTTTTCTTAGAATATTCTTTCCATAGGCCCTTCCAGAAAGGAAGTACATTATGTAAGTAATGTAAATATGTATGTAAGGGGATTCAGGATGCGTTCCTGCCTCCCACCACTGTGGACATGGGATCGAGTCCTGGTTTCCACATGTGGGCTGAGATTTGTCGATCTCAATCTGACTCCAAGGGTTTTTCTCCCAGCTCTCCGGTTTTCCTCCCTCAACAAAATTGACACCCAGCTAACATTATCTGACTGTGGAGCTGTGCTCCGAGGTCATGCATGGGCCATATAGTGGCAGCAATATGCGCCTTAACATGCTTTCGGTCCTTTCTCGTTGAGCTGTGTCCTTCACAATTCAGTCCATGACTGCAAGTAAGGGTGATTAGCTTGCTAGATATTATATTATTTTATTATTATCATTATAGTGTCAGCTGGAAGTATTAATAATTTAAAATTCTCTAACCAAAAAGAAGTCTATCAGTATTAGTAGGGACTTCATCATTTTAGTTTTGAGTGGCACTTTCTCTGCAGTAAGCTTGATGGACAGAGGGAAATTGTAGTCTCAGGGGGGTCCGGGAGCAAGTTTTCCTGATGGTTAACAAATGTATAAAATTTGTCCTAAAAAGGCCCAGCCCCAAGCCCTCCCC